>CM054058.1:231525810-231753310 GCA_028641055.1 Alopecurus myosuroides
AGGGTGCGTAGCAGCATTAAGCCGGTTCATATCAAGACTCGGGGAGAAGGCGATTCCCTTATACCGGCTCTTGAGGAAATCCAACAAGTTCGTTTGGGACTAAGAGGCGGATGAGGCGTTCGAGGCACTAAAGAAGCAATTGTCTGAGGCACCAGTCTTAGCAGCTCCGGGCCCTAAGGAGCCCATGTTACTATATATTGCGGCTGGGCCCCGGGCGGTTAGCGCAGTGGTTGTTGTTGAGCGTAAAGAGGATGGAAAAGATCACCCGGTACAGAGGCTGGTTTACTACGTAAGCGAGGTATTATCGGAAGCAAAGCAGCGTTACCCACACTGGCAGAAGTTGGTTTTCGGGGTCTTCATGGCCAGCCGGAAATTGAAACCATATTTTCAGGAACACCCCATAACAGTGGTTAGCTCTATTCCAATGTAGGATATTATCAGAAACTCAGATGCAACAGGTAGAATAGCCAAGTGGGCCATTGAGATGGGAGATTATCATATCAACTACGAGCCCAGGTCAGCAATCAAGTCCCAAGCTTTAGTCGATTTCATCAATGATTGGACTCACACAAGCATGCCAACAATGACACCAAGTTCCGAGTCTTGGGTGATGCACTTCGATGGTTCTAAGCAGTACGAGGGATCAGGAGCTGGGGTGGTACTTACATCACCCAAAGGAGATAAACTGAGCTACGTGTTGCAAATTCACTTTGATTGCTCCAACAACGTAGCCGAGTATGAGGCATTGTTACACGGATTGAGAATAGCCAAGGAGATGAACATCAGGCGGATACGATGCTATGGAGATTCGGATCTTGTGGTGCAGCAGGTCTCCGGAACTTGGGATAGGAAGGATGCAACTATGGCAGCGTATCGCAGAGAGGTGGACAGGGTTGCCGGGTGTTTTTCCGGATATGAGGTGGAGCATATTGACAGGCGAAAGAACGAGGCAGCAGATGCACTCGCAAGACTCGGCTCGCGCAGAGAGCCGGTTCCACCCAATGTTTTCCTGGACGAGTTATGGCGGCCGTCTGTTAAAACCGAGTCTGAGGAAGAGGTGGCTAACCAAGACCCGGATTTAGAGCTTGTGGCCACGGTACGTGCCGTTCCTGAATGGACAGAGCCGTTTTTAGATTATTTATCACGGGGCGAGTTACCACCACGGGAGGTTTTAGCAAGGCAAATTCTGAGACGAGCAAAGGGCTTTTCCATCATCAATGGCGAGTTATATAAAAGGAGTGCAGCAGGAGTCTTTTTGCGCTGTGTAGCACCAGAAGAAGGCCGGTAGATCCTGAAAGAGATCCATGAAGGTGACTGTGGGCATCATGCATCCACAAGATCCCTTGTGGCCAAAGCATATTGGCACGGTTTCTTTTGGCTCACAGCCTTAGCAGACGCGGAACACTTGGTGGCAAGGTGCGACGGATGTCAAAGGTACGCTCGCCAAATCCATGTGCCGGCTATGGAGTTGCAAACAATCCCATTAACCTGGCCGTTCGCTGTTTGGGGGCATGGACATGGTGGGCCCATTCCACATGTCACCCTGCAAAAAGACCCATCTCTTGGTAGCTATCGATAAATTTACAAAGTGGGTTGAAGTTATGCCAGTTACCAATTGTGAAGCAATCACAGAAGTCAAGTTCTTAAAAAGAATCATCTACAGGTTTGGGTATCCTCACAACATAATAACAGACAATGGAACCAACATGTCCCTTGGTGAGATGGAGAAATTCTGTGGTAACAATGGAATCCGGCTTGACATAGCTTCAGTAGCCCACCCACAAGCTAATGGACAAGTGGAAAGGGTAAACCAGGAATTACTTCGTGGGTTAAAGCCACGGCTGCGGGTTCCGTGCATCAGAGCTGCTGGCGCATGGGTAGAAGAGTTACCATCAGTGGTTTGGGGAATTAACACCACAGCTAACAGATCTACTCAGATGACCCCGTTTTTTATGGTTTATGGTGCAGAAGCAGTGTTACCGAGTGATATTATCCACGACTCGCCCCGAATGTCGGCTTACATCGAGGTAGAGAACGAGAAGACCCGGCAGGACGCCGTGGATATGCTAGAAGAACACAGAGAACAAGCTTTGGAGAGATCAGCCATATATCAGCAGGATCTGAGGAGGTATCACAGCCGGCGGGTCAAAACCCGGGTCTTCCAATAAGGAGACCTAGTGTTGCGCCTGGTACAGTCAAAGGAAGGAAAACATAAGCTATCTCCACCATGGGAAGGACCGTTCATCGTAAGCCGGAATTTGCACAACGGATCATATTACTTGGTAGATGCAAGGGAAGAGTCGGATACTGTCAATAACACCACTCACACCACTTCATCTATGCAAGAGAGGGAAAAACCATGGAACGTGGCTCAGCTACGTCCCTACTACACCTAGACTAGACCAGATTTACAAGTGGAGCCACACGATGTAACAGGCAGCAGGTTTCAGACGCACTCTTTTCCTATCCAGGGTACCTAAGGGGACTGGAGGGTTTTTAATGAGGCGGCTTGCTGACCTAACTTTTCTCATATCAATAAAGAGATGGTTAAACAATAATATCGTTTCTTTTTGTGTGTCTTTTGTCAAGTTTTTTATTCCTGTTGTTTTCTTATTTTCCTTCAGGTAAGTGTTATTTGTTGTTCTTAGTGTATTAGTTTTTCTAGTAAGTTATGTATATCTAGGTCTTGGGGCTCATTGCTTAAATAGCACATTTGCAAACTAATAGACCCGGCAATGATGCCATTAAGTTATAAGGGCCGATTACTTGTAATAAGTACGGCTGCAAACTTATAACCGGACAATAGAGCCAAATTTTCTTGACTTTTCTTGCTTAAGCTCGATGTGACTCGCAAAAAGTGGCATGCTTTGCTAGCGTATAATTACAATCAGTCATGATGCCCAATGGGACTTGCCTGACCCTGTCTTTATGCAGTTATAGCAACATTGATCATCCACGCGAAAGCCGGCCTATAGTAAAAGAAGGTCAAAAGGGTCATCCAAACCACAAGTTATGCAGAGTACAAGGCTAACAGCCGGAAACTCAAAATATATTAAGCATAACTTCAAACCTACGTGAGTAACTCTAAGTTTTGGGCCTTAGCAGAAACAAACTTGTTCTTTTGACAAACTCCAATCCCTAGACTCGGAAATTCGGGCCTTGGGGACTTGGGAATTCGAAAAAGTAACAAATTGTCTAGCTATTAAGCTCCAAAACCCAAACATCCGAGTCTTGGGGACTTGGGGACTTAGAAAAAATCCACTTGTCAAAACCACCGAGACCCGGAAACCGAGTCTCACAAAAGGAAAAATAGCGAAAGTCGGAAAACCAGCAACGACAAGTTTAAAGCCAGGAAATATCAAATTCACGCAAAAGGCCAGAAGGGCCACGAAAGCTATTAAGGTTTTTAACGTATTACAAACCGAGGAAATAGTACCGAAAAGTGCACAGGCGCAGTATCAAAAGAATAATTGTATTAGATGCCCGTTGGCCGAATAAAGTGTTTGAGGCAGTGAAAAAAGAAACTTCACTCAGCATCCTTGGCCGAGTCTTGAACGTTGTCCTTGGCAGCCGGGTCTTGGACTTGCTCTTCAGCGGTCTTCTCAGCACCTTTACCTGGATTGGCAGCAGAGTCGGCGCGAGCTGGTGGACGGACAGCCGGCGTAGAGGAGGAAGGCGCAGTGATGGCCTCAGCCCTCCTCTTTGCAGCTTCCTCCCTCTTCTGGGCAGATTCCGCCTTCCATCTCTCCAGCATGTCAAAGGGCTTGGGAAGATCTGCTTTGATCGGCTTGTCGTCCGCGTCATAAGGTGTAACAATCCTGTCTAAATCCAGACTGTCAGCGATCTGGCTCGCCGAGTGACGCACCTCGGTTTGAATAGCTTTAAAGTTCTTGGCGGAAAATTTAGAGCCGTCAAGGTTGAACTCGGGAAACCTGGCCACAAGTTTTGCCGGCTCAAGCTTGGGGAAATAAGCCTTGGCCAGCATAAGCTCGCGGGTTACCCCAACTCGGCACGAAGAGCGCTTCCAGAGATTGATCCACTCGGGGATAGTGGAGCACGCTTCAAGCAATGTGTCCAAGCCACAATAACCCGTAGCCGGCCACTGCACAGCCTCCAGTATCCACTTGGTGCCGGGAGAAAACTGCCGGATAACGCCTTTCAGTGTCTTCAACTTCTCAATGTCATCTTCGTCTGGGGCAGCATCACCCGGACCTGCAGTATAAACAGAAAAGGTTAAAGCAACAACACTCGGTTATCGTATGTAAAGCAATATACTTAGCGAGTTACAGATTTTTACCAAGCAAGGCGCGATAAGTGTTGGCAATTTGAGCCGAGAGCTTCTTCAACATATTCTCGGCAGTCTGCTTTGACTCGGTCTCGAGGAGCTGATTGGTTTTGGCCAAAATCTCCTCGGAACGGGTCACTTGCGCCTGTGGAGGAGGGAAAAGGAAAGGTTAGTCGGATATACGAAAAGGCCGGATATAAAAGGAAGTACCGAGTAAAACTTTGCCTAGTTACACTCGGAACTTGGGGACTAGATGAGTATATAAGTAATGTTGATCAGGATTACCTGGTTCTTAGCAGCCATGGCCTCCAAGATATCTCTTTCAGTCGTCTTCAAAGCAAAGATCGCATTCATCATCTCGTCGTAGGAAAGTTTGTCGAGCTCCAGGTTGGAAGAACCGGGATTCTGGTTATCCGGAGATGGAGTCTTCTCCTTTATGGGGGGGGGCACCCGGGTCGCCTGGGTATTGGGAGTGGGTTCACTCCTTCCCGTGCCCAGGATCACAACGTCGTCCTCCCCGGGTGTATGCGAGGGGATTGGATACTCGGCCTCCTGATCGGCCGGATCTTTCAACGGGACTTGTTCTTCTCCAGCGCCGCCTGCCGCGGCCGTCACGGTATCAACCGGATCCTCCTTAGCCGGGTCATCAACATCCATATTGTCCGGGTCACTGGTTGTGACCTTGGCTCTGAGGGAAATAAAGTAGGCAGTTAGTATATAATGAAGGAAACTTATGGAAAGTGTTGGTATATCGAATAGCAAGAAAGCTAGTTTACCCGGTATTCACGAAGAAATCTGCCGGAAGATCGTTGCTAGACCCGGACGAGGCTGATAAAGATTGAGAAAGTGAGACTCAGAGTTTTCCAGCTAGGGGGTGATTGGGAGAAGGATGTTTTTGAGGTGAATTGGAAGGATGGGATTGGGAAGTACCGGCACGGCGGGCTGGGGACGAAGGGATACCCGGGTTGAGAGGATCCTCACCCGGGGAGTTCCGGGTTACCCTGCGCTTGACCGGTGGGGGCTCCTTCAAGTATGGCGAATCGGACAATCGTTGATTAAGCTCGCACATATTAGCAAATGAATACGGTTTGGAGGCGATAGAGGAATATGGAACCTTGAATACGACCCCTCGGGGTTTCCTCTTGGCCCCAACCTCAGCGTCCGGTTCTGCCTCACTTTCGTCACTCTGGGTCTCCTCCTGATCTTCCTTATCCTCCTTGTCCTCCTTATCCTCCATTCCTGGAAAACATAGTGTACAGTCGTAAAAAGAGAAGTGTGGGAAAGCAAGTTAACAGAAATGGGGATAGGTGAAACCCGGATGATACCTTCGTCCGAGTCAGCCGACTCTTCGTCCTCTTCTGAGTTTTCGGAAGGAGGGGGGTCTCGATCTTCCAGAAAGTGCTGTCTTCCTGAAATAAAAGTATAATGGTAAAAATTAGCGATTGTATCAGACAAAGGTATAAGGATAAAGAATTAAGGCCGGATCTTACTGCTGGAGCCAGGTTATCGCGAGTAAACGGCTCCAAGCCGGCTATAGTCCGGATCACTTCCATTTTCTCGGTCAAGAAACTCTTGATTATCTTGTTTGTATCAGCGGGCGGGTAGTTCCTCAGTGAGTAATGGAGTGAATCCGTGACGTGCCCAGAATATTCGCACATCAGTTTGGGCCGGATGGCATTCGGTTGGATTCGGAAGTTTACCCAAGTTTTAACCAAGTTGAGCCCAGGAAGGCCTTGGGCCGAAAGAACAGCGAGTTTCGCAAGGAGGGGTTTGATGGATTCCCTATCCGACTCAGAAGCGAAGGAGTTGAGGTTGTCGGAAAGATCAAGAAGGACTTCGGAGAAACCCGGTAAAGTCTTTTCACCGGGTGAGGAGGTGTCCTGACAGTAGAAGTAGGTATTCTGCCAGTGCTTGACGTGGGAGTTGAGGCTCAGAGTCGGCATCAAGGAGTTCTTCCGCCTCTGGATAGATACCCCCCCGCAAGCCAGGAGGGCCCCGTCACTGCTTTCGCGGCACGGTTTGCACTGGAACAGTTCAAGAAATAGCGCAAGATTTGGAGGAATGCATAAATATGATTCGCACAGAACGATGAAGTGAGTGATGTTCAACATAGAGTTGGGACCTATATCAAACACTCGGAGTTTGTAGTGATCTAGTAATTCACGAAAGAAAGGGTGACCCGGGGGGCGAAAACCCCGGATCACGTGTTCTACGAAAATCACTACCTCATCGAGACCCGGAGTGGGCCGAGTCTCCTCTCCAGGGACGCGCCAGTGGATATCCTCTCGGGCGGGGAGGACGCCCGACTCTGCGAGCTCATCCAATTTTGCCTTGGTCACAGTGGACCTTGCCAAGTTGGCGGATATAGATTGAGTCGGCTTTGCCTTCGCCGGCTGCTTCGCCTTGGTCTTCGTACTGATTTTGGGTGCCATGTGCGCAGTCTAAAAACAGGAGATAAAAGTGCAGAGTATAAGTAACCTAAGACCCGGAAATGACTGATTATCCGATTAAACAAAGAGCAACTATGAGATGCCTTGACAGATTGGATCTAGATGGAAAAATCTACCGGGAAATTTGTGGCTACAAGTGATAAAGGTGCATTGTGAGGTGTACTATTGGATCTAGATTGAGTGTTGGTTGTGAAAGAATGAAGCATGGGCTATCCAATCGAGGGGGAGCACGAAAACCATCCAAGAACGGATCTAAATCTAATCTAGTTCGTGTAAGATTGAGGGTGAGATCAAAGGAGCTAGGTTGCTTACCGGCGGAGTCGGGAGGAGAGCACGGCGGCGGCAGATGGCACAGTCGCGGTGGCCCTTTGCATCTTCCGGTAAGTTGCTCGGGGGCGCGGCGGCGGTGGTCAACGGCGGCGCGACGCGAGCTGACGCAGAGCATAGACGGCGGCGGCTCGCCTCCGGCTGCGTGCCCGCGGACTCCGTGGTGGCGCGGCCTTGAGCTCGAATGAGAGGGCGCCGAGGAAAGTTGCGGGTGAATGAGATGGGGAAATGGGTGCTCGGTCTAGGGTTGCCCCCAAAAGCACTTATTTATAGGTGCAGGTGGGGAGCCCTAGGTCTAAGGACCGGGAGCCAAAATTTCGGGAAAGGGGTACCCGACCGGATTTTTTGGGATAAGCAGTAAATGCTCCCGTTACGAGATATCCGGAAAAGATCAGAGCAAATCGTTTCCGTGATATTCGGATTAACTAATGGACAATGTGAGCCGGGTCTTCTGTGTTTTCCTCGGAGTGTTGACCCGGGGAAAACGATGTTGGACTCGGAGAAAGCCGGGTTATTATATGGACCACCTGTGGAGTTAGTCCTAGCTATTATCAAAGCATCCTAACCCGGTATTTTATGAACTTGTATGTTTATTATTTTTGCAGGGAATAGCATGCGCTTCAAGGAAGATCCCGCGAAGCCCAAGCTATTCTGGGGACTACTGATGGAGGGATGATAACCCGGTAGGCTAACGTCAACGTGTAACTCGGCCCAGCGGGAGCTGCGCAAGACCCGGCTTAAGGAAAGGGAGTTTCCAGAAGGCCCAGGGGTGTAGGCTTCGTAACCCGGATTGTAGGTTTCGAGAAGGAAACTTAGGGTTTGTATGCGGTGATCGGGTAGGACTCCGAGTATGCCTTGGGTAGGAAGCCAGGGGGCCGGGTATTATATAAACCGGCTCCCAGGCTTAGACGAACACGAGTTTTTACTAGCTATTCGAGTATCCCCTGTAATACGAGAGTTGAGATTGTAACCCTAGATCGGAGACTCGACGACTTGATTGCCAGAGCTACCAGATCGATTGATAACATGGTTTTCCTTTAGCTAAACCCTCTCCCAAACACCAGAGTCGAATTGCCCCAAGATAAGTTACCCCCGGTAACGTCTGTCTTGATTATCCCACGAAAGATGCGCCCTCTCTCTCTTTATTCTCTCTTTGGCCCTTTCTTTCTTTTTCTTCTTTTTGTGCTTTTTCATTTTTTTATATATATCCTCACCGGTAGGGGCAACATCCTATATTACAATGAATCATCACACTTTTAGTACTAATAACTCATAATGGAATATCTCTGATGTATCCAACTTCATGCTCCTGCCAGTGTAGTAGTATGCATAAATAACCATGAAGCTCGTCATCAAGTAACATAATGAAGGTGGATGTTGTGCAACAATATATCTCGGAATGACTATGGAAATGCCATGATAGGTAGGTATGGTGGCTGTTTTGAGGAAGAATATACGGGCTTATGTGTAGGAGAACAAATTCCTCCCACAGGATTTGGATGCACTGGCGGAGTTTGCACCAACTCTCAATGTGAGAAAGGGCAATGCACAGTACCGAAGAGGCTAGCAAATATGGATGGTGGAAGTGCCAGGAAACGCAACATAGACTCACGAGTTAAAAGGTTACAGCAAGCAAATCATCTTTACAAGGCACAATGCAAATCACTCCAAGAGGGTCTATGGCAGTGACAAGTCACTGTTAGCTACCCCGACCGTAGCGCGTAACAAAAGGCCGATCAGAAATGTATCACTCGTAGCAATAATATACCATTGTTTCTATCAGCTGGTAATTTAAGTGTGGCATAGCTTCAACTTTCTTAGACTAACCATTAAAAGTTTCTACTTACTAGTCCTTCCCGTTTATCCATTAAGCAAATTAATATCTCAAAAAAACAGCAGTGATTCAAGTGAAGCAGTTTAGTGATCTACAAGACCATGCGAATTTTTCCACTATACCAACTATCACATAAGCATTTCTATTCCCAACCAAGCACATATATGACACAACAAAAACTCTCTCTAAGCATATAGCAATGAAAACTAGAGAGTACTAACAACTCTGAATAAGACATGAATGCAAAACATGAGCTAAATAAATGCAGCAGCCAGACAAAGATTAAGAATAAAAAGTATTCCCATGAAAAAACGGAGCGTGTCACTCTCCAATAAAATAATGTTGGGGTCCAACAAAGATTATTGAAAAAATAAAAACAAACTGAAAGCAAAAATAAAAGACGCTCCAAGTAAAGCACATAAGATGTGACCGAACAAAAATATAGTTTCACTAGAAGTGACCTGATAATTTGTCGATGAAGAAGGGGATGCCTTGGGCATCCCCAAGCTTAGATGCTTGGGTCTTCTTGGAATTTGATGGGATGTACCAACGGGGTATCCCCAGTTAGGCTTTTCACTCTTCTTGATCACATCATATCATCCTCTTCTCTTGACCCTTGAAAACTTCCTTCACACCGAACTTCTCACAATCTTCATTAGAAACGTTAGTGCAATCGAAATAACAAATTCACATTGTTCATTTTCAACACAAGCCTAACACTCATAAACACATTAGCTACTTTCAAAACTTCTTTTAAAACTCTTTTTCTCAAAACAACACCAAAAGAATGAGATTAAGATGCAAATGCAATTATTGGCAGAAATCTGTCAAAACAGGACAACAGGTAAAGATGATTTTTTTTTCGAAAATCCTCTGTTGCTCAAATCAAAAAGTGTTCAACTAAGAAAAGTTTCGTATATAGCCCAGGATTACGCACAAAAAAACTCAGGTCATTTTGAATTTTCTGTGATTTTATACGAATTTAACAGTGGACAGCAGAAATCTGTTTGCTTCGTAGAAATCCGAAATATAGTCTCAACTTTCCACTAAAGGATTTACTTGGCTCAACTAATACATGAAAATAAAGATATAAAGAAGTTGCTACAGAAGTATAAAACCCCTTGACTCAAAGAAAACAGAGAAAAACAATGCAAAAATAAAAACATAGGTTATCTCCCAAAAAGTGCTTTTCTTTAAAGCCTTTTAGCTAGGCATGATAATTTGAGAAGACGCTCACATGAGAAATATGAATTGAAGCAAAATAGAGCATCAACAAGCAAATGTAAAACAAATTTAAGTCTAACCCATTTCCTATGAAAACGAATCTTGTAGAAAAACAAGACAATAAAGCACAAAGTGGCCAGCATAGGAAAGCACAACAAGTGCAACTTCAAAATTTTCAACATAAACAGAGGAAACTTAATATTGTTGAGATGCATAAAACCATGTTTCCCTATCTCATAATAACTTTCAGTAGCATCATGAATAAAATTAACAATATAACTATCACATAAAACATTCTTATCATGAGCCACATGCACAAAAGAATTAATACTCTCCACATAAGCATAGTCATTCTTATTAATAGTAGTGGGAGCAAATTCAACAAAATAGCTATCATTATTATTCTCATCACCATAATCATTAAATATAGGAGGCATATTGTAATCATAATTATTTTTTTCCTCAATAGTAGGTGGACTGAAAATATCATATTCATCATTGTAAACAGATGGAACTAGAATACCACAATCATTATAATCATCATATATTGGAGGCAGGGTATCATCAAAGAAAATTTCCTCCTCAAAACTTGGGGGACTAAAAATATCATACTCATCAAAACTAGCTTCCCCAAGCTTAGACTTTTCCATAGCATTAGCAATAATGTGTTTAAAGAGTTCATACTAATAACATTGCCACTTGCATGCAAATAAAGTTCCATAGGTTTTTTTAATTTTCTCTTCGAACACTTCATGTCCTAACTCAAGATAAATATTATAAAGCTCTCTCATATTTTTGTTGTTTTCCATTAAGCCTAACTAGTGAAAACAAGAAACAAAAACATAAAATTGCAGAAACTAAAGGAAATAACTCCGAGCACCCACACCCGAGGATGTGAGTACCTTTTACCTTACCTCCCCGGCAACGGCGCCAGAAAAGAGCTTGATGTCTACGTACGTTTCTATTCTTGTAGACAGTGTTGGGCCTCCAAATGCAGAGCTTTGTAGAACAACAACAAGTTTCCCTTAAGTGGATCACCCAAGGTTTATCGAACTCAGGGAGGTAGAGGTCAAAGGTATTCCTCTCAAGCAACCCAATATACTTGTCAGGTATATAGGTGCACTAGTTCGGCGAAGAGATAGTGAAATGCGAGTAATATGGATGGTTATAAGTAATAATAGCAATCTTAAATAAATATGTCAGCAAGCAAGCATGTAGCAGAACAGGGGAAAATGGTGTTTCAATGCTTGGAAACAAGGCCTAGGATCCTACTTTCACTAGTGGACACTCTAAACAATGATCACATAATTGAATAAATAAATATCTTCTCTTCACTATGCTACTCTTAACCCTCTCCGGTTGGATAACGAACACTAATCATTGCGTAGGGCTGCAAAAAGCATTCCTTAAAGTAAGCATTACCATGTCTAGTTAATCCCACGCTATCAATATGAGCGCCCTAGAAGGTACTAGAAAAACACCACAATTCATGGAGGAGAGACACACGATGTGCACAATGTCACCTTCACACCGCGGGACAAGGTGACTCCAAAGTTCATATTAATAAAACACTTGAGTAGCACAATATGAATAGTAACATCTACTTATTCAACTAGATTACAAAGCTCACGATCACATATAGATCACACCATGGGAGAGAGAGATGAACCACATAGCTACCGGTAGAGCCCTCAGTCTCGGGGGAGAACTACTCCCTCCTCATCATAGGAGACAGCAACGGTGATGGAGATGGCGGTGGAGTCGATGGAGATGGCTTCCGGGGGCACTTCCCCGTCCCGGCAGGGTGCCAGAACAGAGATATGTCCCCTGAAACTTGGGTTGACGATGACGGCGGTTGCGGAAGGTTTCGTGAAATTTCGCCGATTCTTTTAGGGTTTTCCCTTGGGGGAGTATAAATAGGAGAAAAGGCAGAGGTGGTGGAGGCTCAGGGGCCCCACACCACCCCCTGGTGCGGCCAAGGGGGGGCCGCGCTGTCGCACCCGGACTTCTAGGGGATACTCACAGTCCGTTAAACAGTAGATAAATGGCTTACGGGGCATACCGGCACCCGCATCTCAATATGAGCAGGCCAACACGTAAACGTGTGACAACCATTCTCTTACTATTCCTCGTCTGCGCAAACCATCCCGTAGAAATCCAGATACTTCCGTTGACGTACTTCAAAACATACACACATGGTACGTCAACGGCATTTGAACAATTGATATCACAACAGATCTCTACGACACAAAAGATGGAAATAAGTTGCAAATGGCTCTCATTAGAGCAGAGATAGCAAATACAATCATTCAGAGGACACATGTCCCAACATATCATCATTACATCACAGCGGAAGCATTCAACATGTCTGAGTACAGACAAGATCCAAATAGGCCTAAGAGGCCGGAAACGAAAAGACGGAGCCCATCCACAAAGTCTCGGATCCTGCCCGGGTCCGCTATCTACTCGTCAGCAGTCTCGTCATACTCCACGTAGAAGCCACCATGTAGATCCTCGGAAACGTAGTCTGCGGAAACCACAGCCCCAAAGGGGTCAGTACATAAACGTACTGGCAAGCAAGACTCACAATTCACCAAAGTGTAACTCGTCAACACCAAGCACAGATGCTTTGGGTTCAACGGAAGGAAGGGGATATAAAGGATGCTGCAACTGGCTGCTCTAAACCACTACAGAGTTACTACCACTTCCGGCTAACAGAAAGGAGATAAGATCGCGTATCGTAACCAACCTATCAACTAACTCCAAACAAACCCATCCTGGATATCGCCTCTTATCTAAAGAAGCGATCCGAGGATAACTCACACAGTTGGATTAATGATGGTTCGGATTATTGTGTCAATAAGCCTATTACTAGTCAAGTTGTTAATCATTGGGTGTAAGGTTGTTAATCATTAGGTTTAAGTTGTCCTGAGTACTTGTTAGCCAGTACTTTCACCAAGTAGTCCATAACCGCGGAAAACACGGCTTCTCGAGAAGATTTTATCCCTGCAGGGGTGCACCAATTTGGCCGTACACGTAAGAATACCCCGCCAGATAGGAAATGCACTTCCACCAAGCGAGGCACTCAACACAACCCAACTCTTCTTCGCATCAAGCCCAAAGCACCTTGGGCGCACGGCTAATCGAGCCCCGAAGAAAAGGGACCCTCATAGCACTCTAAGAACGTGTCCCCCTATATGCCGACTACAAAAGTTCCACACTGGCCTGGGCTCGCAAAAACATGCATGCGGCAAATGGAAAACACGAACTAAATGAGGCGATTTGGACGAGATGCGAATCGAATCAAATTGAGGGGGGCGCCCATACTCGCTTCCCACATGCGGGTAGTGCGCTCATCATGGATCAGTAGACAAGACCCTTTTCCTATTAGGGTCGACACTAGCAGGCCTCAAAACCACGCAGGGCCTCCTGCCGGTGCCTTAACATCAAATTATTGTTAATAATAACATTAGCATGATTCATTGTTTAACATCGAGCCCCCAGAACATAATGAAATAGTAACAGAAAGTAACGGGTAACAGACTCGAGCAAAACAACCCTAAGCATGCTAGTAAGACACGGGCAATAAGCAAAAGGTTATAGGTATGGAGGTGAGGCAATATCAGGGTTAAAGGATACATGTGATAGGTTCGTAACAGAAACAGCTATTCATAGGGCTAGCAGAATAGACAACGAAAAAGTATCGGTATCCAATGTTGAAAGGAACACAATGGTTCATGTGAGTGAATACTTGCCTGCAAACCCAGTAGCCTGGTACTGAGCTAACTCCTTAGAAGGGGTGTCGTAAGTATCGTCGGTCTCAACGTCGTCGTGTATCCGAGAAGAAGCAAACACACAATGCAGAAAGATAAACAATCAATAACATGGCATAGTGCACAAACATGGGATGATGCATGACCATTTAATTTATGCAACAAAATAAACTAGTTGACAAGATAACATAACATGATTAAATGGACCCACATGCAGCATATGGAAAGCCCATGAATTATGGTTGAATTAATTGTTTTACAACTAATCATCATGTGAAAGTTGATTAGCATGATGCATGGATGAGGAAAATAGCAAAATAACAACAATAGAAGCAATTAGAAATAAGGTTTACCAAGTTTAGAAATTCATTTGTTAAGTTTTGGAATTTTGGTTCCTTAAAGGTGGCACACAAGCATTTGTTGTTTTCATCAAGTTAAATTGTTCAAAACAGATAACAAAGTTTATATTTGATAAGAACACACAATTTTGGGTGGATTACATGTTTCACTTGCTGAAAAAGGATTTCAAATAAATTATTTATGAATTAAACAAGTTTAAGCAAGAATTAAATGAAATTAATTCAAGTTTGAATTTAATTGAATTTTTATTTGTTCAAATCATTAAACCAAATTCATATTTCAAAAGTTTATACTTTTATGGTTGGAAAACATATTTTATATGTCCCAAAAGAATTTAATTTGATCAAGTTAGGAATTTAGCAATATTAAATGATTTAAACAAGGTTTAAATCATTTAACCAATTTTAATTATTCAAAACATGAAAAAAAAATTATATTTTGAAAGGTGGTTTAATTTTGCATGGAAAACATATTTCATTTGTTGAAATTGGATTTAAAATGAGCAAGTTATTATTTTGGCAATTTTAAATGCAATAATTAAGAAACAGTTATTTTCAGCAATTTAAATTATTCAAAACAGCAAACAAAATTTATATTTGGAAATTACATGAAAAGTTGATTGGAAAACATATTTAGTTTGTGGAATTTGGAATTTTTATGCCCAAGTTATGATTTTTGCAAGTTTAAGTGAATTTAACAAGTTTTCAAATGTTGCACCAATTTAAAATATTCAAAACAGTAAACAAATTTTATATTTGGATAGAGCATTTAATTTGGTACAGAAAACATATTAAAAATGTTGAATTTGGAGTTGGGATGAATTACTTATGCATTTTACAAGTTTTGGTGCAAATCTGCCATTTTTATTACCTCTAGGGACTTAGGAAAAATATTACAGGGGTTTAGAATTAATTAGCAGGGGCCTGTGTGTGAATCGGTGAGGTTTCTGTGACCAAACAAAAAGAAACAAAAATGTTTGGTTTATCTGAGGGTGGGGGGATTCGAACCAGGGAGCTGTGGTTGGAGCGCAAGGGGTCTAACCAGTGGGATGGTGTGCTGTTTGTTGGTAGAAAGGGATCTCGGGGGGGGGGGGGGTATGAGGTGTGGTGCGAGTTTTCTGAATTTTTGTGTTAACTGAACCTGTTGCTAACTGAACCTGACTGCACGCGACAGAGAACAACAGAAGGGCAGCGATCGCTCGCCGGCGGACAGCGACGTGATGTCGCGGCTCTCCGGTGGGGCGCCGTGGTGCGGGCTGTTGCGAGGGGCGAGAGAGAGGAGGGGAGGGAGCGAGAGGGAAGGAGGAGGTGGGGCGCTCACCTTGGGGCGGACAGCAGGAGGAGGTCGGGGCGGACAGGGAGGTTGGCGGCGATGAACGTCGATGGCGGCGGCGGCTCCGGCCATCCCCGGCCGCGCCGAGGGGGCGAGAAGAAAGAGGGTTCCCCGGCGTTTCCATTCCCGCCGCTGCCCTGGCCGGGAAGTGGCCGGGTCGCCGGCGATCACCGGAGGAAGGGGAGACAATTTTCGGGTGTGTTTCAGTTTACAGGAAGATACAGAGGAGGTTGCAGGGAAGGAAGAGAGAGGGGAAGGGAGAGAACGGCGGGGAGAGGGAAGAGGGAGGAAGAAGAGGGGTAGGGGAAACCCTAGGGCTCGAGGAGGAGGTCTTAAAGGGAGGGGTGGAGGAGCTCCACCGTTGCTGCATCTCTGTGCACACATGGGGGGGCTGGATGGTGATCGTACAGGGAAGAAGACGACAGAGAAGGGGTATGGGCCAAAAAGAGGGGAAGTGGGCTGTGGGAGAACAGGGATGGGGTGGGCTGCCTCTCTACTCTCTTGTTAGTTTTTATTAATTGATTTGTTATTATTTTTTTTGCTGATTTGAAAAGGAAGAACTTGGTGAGTTTTTGGGTTAGTAAAAATTTAGGTAAAAATTGTGTAGGGTTAATTAGGTCAACAACAACCACTTGGCAACTTTGATTTTTCAAAATTTTCAAAAGAACTTGTTGTTGCCAAATTAATTCAAATTTGAATCATCTTTATATTAAGTGGTTATTGAAAACAATAATTTAATTAGGGTGGACATATATTTTTAATTGGAAGCAAAAGGTTATGATTGTTGTGTAAACTTTCATGGTTTCAAATTGCGTTGCTGTTTGGAAAAATGTATTTGAATTTGAGTAACAAATTGGATTTAAGTGGATTATTAAAACCCACAATTTTAAATAGTTGAACCTTAGGGATTTAATGGAAACAATTGATTGAATGGTTTTGCAATTTTCATAACTTTCAAAAGGGTTGTTGTTTTGGAAATTAATTGAATTTGAAAAGGGTTTGGTTATTGGATGCATTTTTATAGAAACAAAACAACAGTTTTGAAATCACACTTTAATGGAAACAATTGATTGTTTTGATTTGAAATATCATTTTGGAAATTGTAACATCACAAGGATGAAACAAAAGGTTTGAAATTCAAATAGAAAACAAAGTAAAACAAGGGAAAACAGTTGGAAACAAATGAAAACAGAGGAAAACAAAAGGAAAACAAGAAAAACAAATGCAATGAACATGGTGTCATGATGCAAAACATAAAATAACAGAGAGCAAACATTCTAATGGTTATTTTTCATACTTGGGATGTTACACGCGCCACCCTATGGTGTGGCCCCCCTGAGGCCCCCCTCCGGGTCTCTTCGGGACTCCGTGGAACCTTCGGGATTTCTAAGACTTCCGGGCTTCAAATTTTCCTATTTCGAGAATATTTCCAGAACAACTTTTCTGAAACTAAAAACAGCAGAAAACAGGGAACTGGCTCTGTGGCATCTTGTCAATAGGTTAGTCCGGGAAAACGTAAGAAAACGTAGGAAAACTTACGAAAACATGTAGCAATTGGCATAATATCAACATGGAACATCAGAAATTATAGATACGTTGGAGACGTATCACTCGACTCCATCGTCGAGCTTGTTGACATGGCCGACAAATGCGCCAAGGCCAAGGAGGGCCGCCACTTAAGGTACAACCTCTCCCTCAACGCGCCAAAAACCGTCGCCCACAACGGCAAGAGCAAGAGCAGGAGTGACGTCGCAGACGCCAAGCGCAAAGCTCCCGTCGTTCTAGCAGCAGAGCCTGAGCGCAAGCACAATTGTATCAAGGGCCCCCTGGGGCGGACGATCGACCCTTCTACGCATTCCACAAGATGTACTCCCACTCCACTAAAAACTGCTTTCAGTTGGAAAAACTTTGCGGAGATGGCCTCATGAGGAATGTCCAGGAGGGCTCCTCGTGAGGCAGTGGCTAGCATTGTCCTGAACGCGGCGGCAGGAGCGGTGGTGGTCGTTGAGGAGAGCGCGACCAGAACAACTGCAACGGGTTCAACAACTACCACAACGCCAACAATGGCCATGGATACCACACCAACTTCCAGCAGTTCCCTCGCAACCACAACAACAACTGCAACAGCAACGCCCGCAGCAACGCCCCGACCCACCCCCTCCTCAAGTGACTACTGCCATGCAGTATCGCGCTGAGGAGAATCCGGGTCTCGCCGAGGAAAACCGTGGGGGCTATCAGGAGCCCACGGCTATGTCACGTGCATTCTCGGCGGAGCACAAGCTCCCCTCTCCAACCTCCACTTCAAGAAAATCTCTCGAGAGATCATTGCCGTCCTCCTAAGAATGGAGGCCGCCAAGCTCCCCAAGTTGTCCGAGCAAAAGATCGCCTTCAACGCCCACGACCACCCCAAGTCCACAAGCTCTATAGGAGCAATCCCCAGTTCTGCACCCCATCATCAACAACATCGCCGTCACCAAGACGCTTCTCGATGGAGGTGCATGCCTCAACGTGATCTCGGTGGAGACGTTTGAGAGGTTGCAGGTGTCCTATGAGCGCTTGGACCCACGAGGCCCTTCACCGGCATCACCAACGGGACCAGAGTTCCCTTGGAAAGGTGCGTCTCGCCGTCACGCTCGGCACACGCAAAAACTACCAAACGGAGACCCTCGACTTTGACGTGGCACACTTCACCCTCCCCTACAACGTCATCCTCGTCTACCCGGCCCTGCCAAGCTCATGGCAGTCACGCACCATGCGTATAACACTAGAGGGTAGGTCAACTGACCAATCACAATCATGTGACTCTCGTTCATCTTTCGATGTGTGTGCTTCGAGCTCATAAATTTCTTGCCTGAACGTCAAGACAACCAACTACTCTTTCTGCTTTTATGGTATTTGATCCTTGTATCAAAATGATCAATCCATATCCACCTCTAAGGTCCTAAGAAAACGCTGATGCCTACATCCAGGTGATGAGCGTGATCCCGAACCAGTTTGACGGTGTACGGTTTGGAAGAGCACGATCACCTTGATATTTTTAAGTGAGGAATCACCCTAATAATCACAACTATTGCGCAATCAAAAGGGTGCATAAAAGGATTAACCATGACTGTTAGTTTACATAAGTGATATAATATAGTCCTCTTCTTCTTCTAGGCTCAAATTCCTTCTTTGCTCCATGGATCATTTATTGATCGCCACCTCCATGTCCTTCTCATATATCAAAGATACCTCGGTGAAGCATGGGGCTCGCAGCCCAAAAGGTAGCAACCATATGGTTTCCAACCATCATGCTTTAAATTTACTCGCAGGTAGATAAATACATCGGATAACATCACATACAACTCTTGAATGGACTATACCACATCACACCACATCCTCTCCAAAAACAAGTTAAATGGATCTAACGCTTGTGCTTGCATATTTTATGTGGTTGTAGGTTCTACGCAGTAAACAATTTACTACCTATGAACAAACCAGGCATGATTGTTCACGATGCTAGATTGACATTACGGGGTGATTGAAACACATACAATACAAAAACGTCTAGAATCTCAATCTAAACTTATTCATAACCATGACCCCCGTATGGATCCAATCCACATGCCCCTTCCACACGGTTGTTTATGATACCAACTATAAAGAGATCCAAATCTACTAAAGTACTTCTTCGGACTAGACGAGATATGCCACGGGCAACTTGAACGTCCTAGGATTGCCGAAAGTTTGTAAAACTCTCGATACGCCGTCGGAAACAAAACAACAATGCTTATTGGGAAGCAATCATAGACAATCTAAATATTAGAGAACTTTTTAATATACTTGCACAAACTTATGCAATACCTGCACACACCGGTGCTCTAGATCATACGTGTACCTACGCATATACCGTTCTGATACCACTATTAGTGTACGTAGCAGAATTTAAAATTTTGCGTCCTACGTAGCACACAAGATCTAATATCGAGGTACGTGCGAGGTTAGATCTGAACCTTACCGACACGGAGCACGGAAGTTGTGTCGATGAAGCCTGATGAAGAGTCCCACAGCTAAGCCTAGCGGTGGGACTGTTGCCGACTCCGCGTATCGTGCCTTCTGGATCCAACAGAGTGAGGGTATCACGTGTTACCCCTCTGAGAGTTCACATACGTACATCCGTCAAAGTCCGACAACATTTCGCCGTCTGGGGATAATCGCTACCGGCTCATAATTAAGGTGGAGAGATCCTGACACACGAGGAAGCGAGAGAGATTAGATCTAGGTCTAATCAAGAGATGATCAAAATCTTCTAATTAAAAGAGGCTCTAAACCAATTAGAGGGTCTCTAATCAGAAGTTCTAATCCAATTAGAAGCGTTCTAATTAGAGACTCTAATTCTATTAGGGAGCTTCTAATTAAATTCTCTAATTAAATTAGAGCATCTCTAATTCGATCACTAATCCCCAGAGAGAGAGAGAGAGAGAGAGAGAGAGAGAGAGAGAGAGAGAGAGAGAGAGAATAACACGAAGGCTATTTTTTTTGTCTCAACAATGAGGAGAGTTGGGATTATATAGTGGGTAAAGGAGGGGGCCGGTTTCCCCTTCCTCTCCTTGGCCGGACTACCCCTCCAAGGGGATTTCGGATTGGACTCCCTTGTGGAGTCAAATCCCACCTCCCTTTTTATTTTCCTTTTTCTTTTTTCCACTCATTTGTTTCTCAAATGAATTCGGGAAAATTCCTATGGAAAGCTAGTGCACTCTGTGGGACCATGGGCCCCACCTGACATTCCATAAAATTAGGTTTTGCACATATGAGGAAATCTGCCCCCCTTCGGCACTGCTTCCGTATAAGGAAAGCCCCCAGGAACTCTTACGGTACCCCGTTAACCCTATAGATAAAATCTTCAATTTTATCTAACAATGTTAGAAACATATTTCTAACATCCTGGGACATCTCATGTCCTTCTTAATCTCTCTGGGTAATAATTCTATCACGCCGGAAATATCAGGATGATACCCGTTCTTTCTCCGGGCAATCCAATGTGAACAAATGACTATGACGAATTAAGTGTGTGAACCCTACAGGTTTGATAAGAAGCAGACATGATTAGTAAACCCCCTTCCTAATCAATAATCAACATCGGGACCGTGGACGTCCATATTGATTCCTACAAATTATACGAAGAAAACTGCTGAACCAGTTGGTTTGTTAAGTATGTCCCCATTACTTCGCGACACCAATCAATACCTAGGGACGACATAAATAATAAGGCCAGGATTAAACTTTTTAACCACCTTATCATATTATTCCCAATATATGGTATGGTTCCTTTTAGTCGTTACCGTGCTATAGTATCCCCATGACTAGTGTGATGTCCTTGTCTGCGCAGCGATATTATTTCACCAATCACTGGGATGCTCTACCGTGGAAGAACAACATGTTCTCAACCCCTTCTTTGATCGCCCAAACTTTCCTCATTGCTTCTAGCATAGCCGCCCGACGAACCCCGACGTACTGAATAAGCAAGTTTTGCACGAGCCTCTTCCCATACAACGAGTTCATCATATGAAAGGGAGAAAGACTCTTCGAGTAGATCCACGATGTCAATAATGGAATGACAATTGTTATGAAACAATAGGGTGAAATGGTGGTGTTTCCTGCAAATCTTGGCAGCCGATCAGAAGTGTTTAACCCGGCCGAGCGATATCGAAGATGGCACTGTCGGACAGTGGTGCCGAGGAAGGAGTCCAGTAGCTAGAAATTTTTGAAACAAAATGGGGGTGTTGGGAATGGTGGTGGTGGCGTCGACAAGGAGTGAGTTTTTTTGGGTACATATACTTATTCAAACTTCCAAAAATAGCCACGAGGCCTTCATTTCGACATTCATAGCCTCAGTTTTTTCCCATTCACTTTGTGTAAGCCGTTTTGTTGCTATAGGCAGGAGGCAGCCTTAGAGCATTTCCAGTCGCGCCCCCAAAAGGCCGCCCCCAAGGCCCTTCCCGTCCGGACGGGCCCCGAACGCGTCCACTCGCGCCCCCCAATGGGTCTTCCCCGTTCGGACGCCCCCTTATTCCTGTCCGGCAAACCCAGCCCAACCCCGCCGCGTAGGGGTTCCCGTGGGGGCGCCGGACGAGAAGAATCGGGTGTGTGGCATCCGCGGGCCCGCCCCATCAGTGAGACGGGCGCGCAGTCAAAGCGGCGCCCGGTCTTCGTCTTCTCCCGAGACGGCGCATAAGCGCAGGGGCGCAGCGAGCCGTCGCTTCGGCCAGTCGCGTCGCCCACGCGGAGGCCGCGCGGCTCCCCACGCGGGCACCGGTGTTAATGCGATGGAGGCCTTTCGGCCAGCCCGGTCGGGTATAAATGCCCCCCCCCCCCGCTCTCACCGCGCACACTCCTCTCTCGCCGCTCTCCGCCTCTCCCCCCGCCGTCCTCTACCTCTCATCTCGCCGCTCTGCGCCCATGGATCCCCTCGCCGCCAATGGTTTCCCTCGTCGGTCTCTACTCAAGCACCAGACGCGCGCCCTCTTCGAGGCCTGGTACCGTGCCCGCCGGACATGCGCACCGGGCACGGCCGCACGGGTTCACCGTTGGGCTTGCCGGCGTGCCCATCCCCAACGCGCCGTCGGTGAGCGACTCCTCCTGGGGCCAGGAGGTGCGCGCCCAATTCTACGGGCAACGCACGCTGGAGCAGAGCGTCGACCCCCGCTGGGACCCGGCGAACTTGGTGAGCACGACGCGCTACGAGCGCGAGTTCAAGCGCCTCCATGAGGAGTGCTGGAACCGCTGGGACGTCTCCGGGCCGGCGCCGCCCGCCAATGAGCGCAACAAGTACGGGCGCAATGCGTTCCGGGCGCAGGACGGCTACTCCCTCGACGCCGCCCTCGACCACATCGCCGCCGGCAATAACCCGCGCCTCCCCTGGCCGGCGCCCACCTTCTGGGGCCCAAGGCGAACGACGGCGACTCCGACCTCCTCCGTCTAGCGCTCGTTGTCCTCCTCCGCCGGCGGCTCGTCTAGGCCCTCGGGCTCGTCCCCAAGATGGAGCCGGGGACGTCCACGCCGCCGCACCTGTGTCCGCGCTCTGGCGGCATTCGCATTGGCGGATGCGGCGCCCAGTCTTCCCGCCTTCGCCATGTGCCGCCCCTCCTCATGCCCAAGCCGGAGCCGGGGCGGCGCGCGCCCAAGCAGGAGCCGGGGCTGGAGCGCCCTCTCACCTTCTACGAACAGCTCCAGGCGGTCCAGACGGCGTCAGCGACGGAGGACGACCGAAGGGCATCAAGCCGGCGCTCCTCGCGTCGTACAGCACGCCGCCGCCAATGTCCGACGCGGAGACGTCTGCGTGGTCTTTCTCCGACACGACGGCGATGTCTAGGGCACCGCTGATCTTCCTCGACCCACCGGCGGCGGCCAACGACAATCAATCGGGGCCGAGCCACTGGGGCGGCGATGACGACGTGGAGGACCGGAGCGACGACAGCAGCTACTACGACGTGTTCAACGAGTAAACACGTCGTCTTTTAGTTTAAATTTTAGTCTTTAATTTAAATTTCATTCAAATGTTGTAATATATCCCAAATATTTGAATGAAATCGTCGTTTAAAAATTTTGAACGTCTTTTTTGTTTTGTTTGGGGGCTCCAATTAGAGCTGCGAGTGGGCGGCCTCGCCCTCGCCGGCGCCGTGCCATCGTCTGGACGAGCCCCAGAGGGCCGATCCGGCCGCCCATCCAGACGCCTATTGGGGCGTGACCGGAGATGGCTCTTAGCATCAGCAAGAAATTTTGGATGTGCGCATGTCCCCCTTGTCTCTGAAATGTGCAGAGTACTGGCATAGCATAACTGAAAACTGCTAAAATGCCTCACGGCTCCTACTTACGGATGGCAATGGACCCCCGAAACCCGCAAACCCGACGGGTATCCGCCTTAAATGGGGAGGGTTTGGTAAAATATTCGACCCGCTAGGTCTAATGGGGCGGGTATGGGGTGGCAAACCCGTACCCGCATACCCGCTCTAAGTGCTAATCACATCCCTAATAATCCTATGTCTAACCACACGTCCACGAGCTATGAACCATAAATCTCACACATCACATACGCGTTAGAATCTGGAGTCACGGAGACAACACACGTACCCATGTGTCTATTTGGACCAACCTCATCCCAATATTCCATTGTTTTATTCCCACATGTTTCGGTGTCGCTTCTTAAATGGGTACCCGTTGGGGCCCCAAACCTGACCGGGTCGTGGGTCTGGTAAGAAATGAGACCCGACAAGTTAAATGGGGCGGGTATAGGGGCTCCGACCCGGCCCCGAACCTGGTGGGTGCCATCCGGACTCCTACTCAAGGGCTTTCGAGCAGCTGACCCGGACCTGACCGGCCGACCCTGTGAGCGGTGCGAGCGCGGACAGCTTAACCATGGCGTGCGCAAAGTCCTCCCGGAAAGCCTCCTCGCCGCGCTCCCCGGACGCGTACAGGCGCACCCACCGCACGGTGCTCCCAGCCGTGAGCTGCTGGTCCGAGCGCAGGATGCCCCGTCCGGCGAGAAGCTTCGCGTAGTAGTGCGCGCCGAACCCCACCTCCCGGCCCTGCCGGTAGTACCCCATCTCCATGGGCGCAGCGCCGGCGCCGCCACACACGGCGCGCATCTCGCCGACCATGTCCGCGTCGAGGGAGTCGTCCGGCTCGCCGGTCCCGGCGAAGTTGTAGATCCGGTCCCTGAAGAATCTGCACTGCACCTTCCCGATGCTATGCGCTCCTACAAGCGGGCACATCAAGAAGAATCAATCAAACTCATAGACTCATATAGGAAGCTCCAGCAATGGGCAGTCCAGCGGACGTACGTACCCAGGAGCGCGACGGTCTCCCGCTCGGTGAAGCCCCGACGTGCGAACGCGTCGAGCGTCATGGCATGGGTGGCATTCGGGGACGGGACGTTCACGTCGTCGTAGAAGCTCCAGGCGCTGTCACGGCGGCCGGTGAGCACCGGGTAGCTCGGCCCACCCACGAGGACGAGGCTGTCCCGCGCGGCCAGGGCCAGAATGTCTGCGCAGGAAACCGTCTCCGGACACTTCTTCTCCAGCCTCGCCTTGATCTTGTCGATGGCGCCGAAGCCCCGCAGCGAGCGGTTCGGGGCGGCGTCCCTCTCCGACCTCCCAGCGTTGATACGGTCCAGGAGCACCGAGGCGTCGCAGCCCTGCACGTGCGCGCCGCCGCGCCAGGAAGAAGAGAAAACAGAGCACAGCGTCTCGGCGTGTGCGTACGTGAGCACGCGCAGGTAAAGGAGGAAACGGGACACTGATCAACGGAGTTGAGTTGGTTACGTACGTGGACGAAGCAGTCGTGGAAGAAGAGGCGGACGAGCGCGGCGGCCACGTTGGAGTCCGCGAGGAAGAGCTCCCGCACGGTGGACGCGACGATCCCCTCTGCGTCGGGGCACGTCCCGTCGTAGAACCCGAATGCCAGCTCGTCCGGCGTCGCCCGCGGGGAGGAGAAGGAGAAGGACGAAGCGGCTTTGCTGCCACCGTCCTCCTCGTCGTCGTCGTCGTCCAGCAGGTGGTAGGAGGGCCGTCCGGCGTGCGTGCAGAGATTGGCTGTGCACAGGATCAAGAAGACGGCGAGCAAGCAGATGGCTCCCCACGCGGGATGTCGTAGCATCGCTTCCTGTATTCTTGGTTCAGGCTCGAGGTGTTGCCGAGTTGGAAGTTAAGGCGCCAAGGCGATTTATTTTAAAATGCCGCGGGAAGTAGTTCTGCTTCGCGGGCTTTTGGAGTGTTCTTTTCAGGCGATATCATGCTCTGCTTTCTATCCGTGTTTGCCTCTGTTGTATAGTATTCCGTACGATATGGATAGTCATATTGTCTGTACAGCCTGTAACAGATCCTGAACCAGAATTTTTTCTTCTTGTAAATAAATCAGCAAATTGCTGTGGTTGGGCAGCTGTTGCTTCCCTCAAGTGCATAAAAGAATATTCACTGATTCGCAAGCTGCAAGGCGACGAATATATCTCGCGTCATTTTACGAGCATAGAACGATTGGAGATTGGCGAGGTGGTCGGTAGAAAATCAATTTCAGGTCCCCAGTTCTCGGGTGAAAGAATTTTGCTAAAGAATCTTGCACTGTGCCAATTGCAGTTCATACTTTAGTTGCCACTTCCACGGCACCGTTGAGCTAACCACCGATGCCCCGCCGTTTCTGCATTGTAAAAGCGTAAATAAAGGGCATTCAGGCAAGGCAAGAAATGTGATTATCCGCCGAGTGTGCTCCCGGGACGGGACCCGTTGAAGCGCGCTGCTTTCGCTGCATACAGAACGATCATTTTACATGGGGGGTGTAAACTGCAGAGGTACTGAATTGAAATGAAGCCGTGTCACAAGAAAAAAATTCACCGGTGGATAAGAAAGATACGCTTGCCCCAATCTCTTTGATGTGCACGTGTGCCTTGTGTGCTTATTTGATCCACCTCGAGTTCAGATATGGAGCGGCATCAGTAGTCTCTGCATCTGACGTCCGCTTGCTGCTTACCGATGCACCATCTCGTGTGACCTGTGAGGTTTTGAGCACGTTTCCACTTCAAACAAAACACAGCAGGCACCGCAAATCCGACCTGAATTCCGGCAAAATTCCGTTCAAGATGGAGGCAGAGGCGCCGAAAGAACGGACGGACAGACAGATGTAGCGTGCTCAAGCGCCAAGTCTTATCCTTATCGGATGTCAAGGATTATTAATGGGGGGGAAAAATATCTGAGGAACGGATGGAATCAAATTCAGGATGGAGAATGAGAAGTTAACAAACGGGTCTTCTTCGCACTTCGCAGTGCAGACTGCAGATAAGTAGGAATCTTCGCGCCATCATGATCTCTCTTTACATCCACGAGATGCATGCACAACTAGTTGATCACAGAACCCGTTCTGCTTCAAGTAGCACTTCTTCGTACCGTGTTCACGGCAGAAAAAAGAGAGGAGGAATCTTCAACAGGAAACGGTTCCGTTCGATCCGCCTAGTTGCTCTATTCTGATAGCATATTGTAGGAGACACCTTATATTCACGAAACCTAAAAAAATCGTGACAAGTTTAAGAGCCCAGCCCATATTTCTGGCCACAATAGACACCTTATTGCTGTCCTTTGCTCTTTAACGCTCATGTTGACTTACTTGCAAAAGTCTTTGGGGGTGGGGGGGGAGGGGGTGGCTCATCTCCAATACGCGGATGGTACCATGATCATGATGGAGGGATCCGAACTTGATGTAATTAATCTAAAGTTTCTTCTCCTCTGTTTTGAGGCCATGTCAGGCCTCAAGATCAACTTTGATAAAATTGAGGCTATGATCCTTGGGTACTCCGATGTGGAGAGATAGCGGATTGCTGATAACCTCAACTGTAGGTTAGCAGATTTCCCGGTAAAATACTTGAGGATGCCAATCCGGGATACGAGGATTTTGATTAAGGACTTGGACCCGCTAGTAGAGCGGGTTAAGGTTAGGTCAGAACCCTGACATGGTAGATATACCTCCAAGGGAAGTAAGGCTATCCTTATCGACATCTACCTATCTAGCATCCCCATGTATGTTATGGGGTTATACCTATTGTCACAGGGAGTGCATGCCAGCTTTTACAGAGAGTTGTCTCGCTTCTTTCTGGCAGGCGTATAACGGACGCCAAAAATATCATATGGTAAAATGGGGGCAGATATTTGCGCCCCCAAGGAGGTGGGGGTACAGGGATTTAGGCATCTAGGCGCATGAATAAGGCGTTGATGCTGAAGTGCGTCGGGAGGATCTTTAGTGATGACGTGGGACTTTGGCTCCAGTTGTTGAAGGCGAAATACCTGAGAGGTGGCCCTCTACTGGCGTGTGAGCGCAAGGAGGGATCTCAGTTTATGAGATCCATCCAAGCCATCAAGCATGAGATCCGATTAGGGACAACCTTCTCCGTAGGCGACAGAAGAGGTACCCTTTTCTGTCTGGATCATTAGATTGGGACGCGTCCCCTCCGTCAGGAATTCTCGGACTTGTTTGGAATTTGTTCAGATCCGGGTATCTTGGTTGCTAGGGCGGTCCAACAGGGGCAACAGAACATTGGGTTCCGCCGTACGTTTGACCAGGTTTAGGCCAATATGTGGGAGCGGTTGGTTGCTAGCCTCCCACGGACGCTATGGGACTCGCCGGATGATGTCTCGTGGTCCCTCTCGACCTCGGATGTCTTTACTGTGGGGTCCGCTTAGCGGGCTCTTTTTTAGGGGACCAGTGATCTCCTGGATCACTCACCTTTGGAAGGCCCTGATGTGTCGCACCCGGACTTCTAGGGGATACTCACAGTCCGTTAAACAGCAAATAAATGGCTTACGGGGCATACCGGCACCCGCATCTCAATATGAGCAGGCCAACACGTAAACGTGTGACATCCATTTTCTTACTATTCCTCGTCTGCGCAAACCATCCCATAGAAATCCAGATACTTCCGTTGACGTACTTCAAAACATACACACATGGTACGTCAACGGCATTGGAACAAGTGATATCACAACAGATCTCTACGACACAAAAGATGGAAATAAGTTGCAAATAGCTCTCACTAGAGTAGAGATAGCAAATACAATCATCCAGAGGACACATGTCCCAACATATCATCATTACATCACAGCGGAAGCATCCAAAATGTTTGAGTACAGACAAGATCCAAATAGGCCTAAGAGGCCGGAAACGAAAAGACGGAGCCCATCCACGAAGTCTCGGATCCTGCCCGGGTCCGCTATCTACTCGTCAGCAGCCTCGTCATACTCCACGTAGTAGCCACCATGGGGATCCTCGGTAACGTAGTCTGCGGAAACCACAGCCCCAAAGGGGTCAGTACATAAACGTACTGGCAAGCAAGACTCACAATTCACCAAAGTGTAACCCGTCAACACCAAGCACAGATGCTTTGGGTTCAACGGAAGGAAGGGGATATAAAAGATGCTGCAACTGGCTGCTCTAACCAACTACAGAAACATGCTACAACTTCCGGCTATCAGAAAAGGGATAAGATAGAGTATCGTAACCAACTACCAACTAACTCCAAACAAACCCATCCTGGATCTCGCCCCTTATCCAAAGAAGCAATCCGAGGATAACTCACACAGTTGGATTAGTGATGGTTCAAGTTGTTGTGTCAATAAGCCTATTACTAGTCAAGTTATCATTAGTTAGGTGTAAGTTGTTCTGAGTACTTGTTAGCCAGTACTTTCGCCAAGTAATCCATAACCGCGGAAAACACGGCTTCTCGAGAAGATTTATCCCTGCAGGGTTGCACCAATTTGGCCGTACACGCAAGAATAACCCGCCAGATGGGATGCCTCCCACCAAGCGGGGCACTCTACACAACTCAACTCTTCTTCGCATCAAGCTCAAAGAACCACATGCTGTGCGTGCGCGGCTAATCGAGCCCCACGAAGAAAAGGGGACCCTCATAGCACTCTAAGACCACGCCGCCCTAAATGCCGACTACAAAAGTTCCACCCTGGCGCCAAGGGTTCGCACCTGCACATGCATGCATCAAATGGAAAGCCCGAACTAAGTGTGGCGATTTGGACGAGATGCGAATCGAATCAAATTGAGGGGGGCGCCCATACTCGCTTCCCACATGCGGTTAGTGCGCTCATCATGGATCAGTAGACAAGACCCTTTTCCTATTAGGGTCGACACTAGCAGGCCTCAAAACCACGTCGGGCCTCCTGCCGGTGCCTTATCAGCAAATCATTATTACCTCAAAATTAACAGGTTGTTGTTTAACATCGAGCCCCAGAACATAATGAAATAGTAACAGAAAGTAACGGGTAACAGACTCGAGCAAAACAACCCTAAGCATGCTAGTAAGACACGGGCTCAAACAACGGGGTTATGGGAGCGGAGGTGAGGCAATATCAGGGTTAAAGGATACATGTGATAGGTTCGTAACAGAAGCAACTATTCATATGGCTAGCAGAATAGACAACGGAAAGTATCGGTATCCAATGTTGAAAGGAACACAGTGGTTCATGTGAGTGAATACTTGCCTGCAAACCCAGTAGCCTGGTACTGAGCTAGATCCTCAAAAGGGGTGTCGTAAGTATCGTCGGTCTCAACGTCGTCGTTTATCCGAGAAGAAGCAAACAAACAACGCAGAGAGATAAGCAATCAATAACATGACATAGTGCACAAACATGGGATGATGCATGACCATTTAATTGATGCAACAAAATAAACTAGTTGACAAGATAACATAACATGATTAAATGGACCCACATGCAATTGGATTGCATATGGAAGGCCCATGAATTATGGTTGAATTAATTGTTCTACAACTAATCATCATGTGTGGGTGAATTAGCATGATGCATGGATGAGGACAACAGCAAAATAACAACAATAGAATCAATTGGAAATAAGGTTTACCAATTTTTGGAAATTTGTTTATTAAGTTAAGAAATTTTGGTTTCTTAAAGGTGTCACACAAGCATTTGTTGTTTTCATCAACTTTAGTTGTTCAAAATAGATAACAAAGTTCATATTTGAATAGAACACACAATTTTGGGTGGATTACATGTTTCGCTTGTTGAAAATGGATTTCAAATAAATTATTTACGAATTTAACAATTTTAAATGATTTTAACAAGGTTTAAATTATTTAACCAATTTTGATTATTCAAAACATGAAACAAAATTTATATTTGGAAAGGTGGTTTAATTTTGCATGGAAAACATATTTCATTTGTTGAAAATGGATTTAAAATGAGCAAGTTATTATTTTGGCAATTTTAAATGCAATAAACAAGAAACAGTTGTTTTCAGCAATTTAAATTATTCAAAACAGCAAACAAAATTGATATTTGGAAAGTACATGAAAAGTTGATTGGAAAACATATTTAGTTTGTTAAAATTGGAATTTTTATGCCCAAGTTATGATTTTTGCAAAATTAAGTGAATTAAACAAGTTTTTAAATATTTCACCAATTCAAAATATTCAAAACAGTAAACAAAATGCATTGAAAAGGTTGAAAACATGTAGCAAATGTTTCACTGAACATTGTGAGCTATCAAACATAATTTTTGGGTCATTAATGAATTTATTATGCCATTTTCCATAATCATTCTTATTCTGCCATTTTTAGTAAACAGAGGAAAACATGTTCAAAATTAATTCAATTGTGCCCAAATAAAATACCAATGTGTAGAGTTTGTTAAGACAAATTTTTAGAGCCCAAGTTTGCTTAAATTGGATGAGAAGAACTAAAGTTATGAAATTCCAAAGTTTCCAAATTTTATTGCATTTTCAGTAATTAATTATTTAGTGCAAAAATTGTTACAGAAACATGTTGCAAACTTGACATTAATAAAAGGAGCACAAAATTATGAATCCACAGGATTTTGAATCATCCAATTTGGAGCAAAAATGGATTTTAGATGGATTTTAGAGTTAATGGTTCAGATCTGGCTTTCTGAAAGTTTGGGCAGAAAAGAAATAAAAACAGAAAAAAGGTGTGGCTTTGGGGGGTTCGAACCCTAGACCTGTGGCTTTCGGCGCAAGGGTTCTAGCCAGTGGGGTGGATCTGCTGTTTGTTGATAGATGGGGAACTGTGGGGGGTTAAGGTACAGGAACATGCACTGAATAATTCGGAAAAAGGAGAGAAAAGGTGGGGGAGCTGGGATTCGATCCCCCCACCTCGCGGGTGCGCGCAAGGGAGCGAACCAACTGGGCTGTGCTCTGTGTGTTGATAGGAGAGGGGCGTCGGGGTGGATATGGTTCAGGTGCGGGCGTAACTGAACCTGAACAGGTTCAGGTCGCTGTACAACGACGGGACCATCACGGTCGCCGGCAGCGTTCGCTCTCGGTGGCCTTGGGGCGCCGTGGCTGCGGCGTGGGGTGGTGTGGGGTGCGGCCAAGGGATTAGAGGAGAGGGGATCGAGGGGGAAGGGGATCGCACCTTGGGCGGACAGAGGAGGAGCAGGTCGTGCAGGGGCGATGTAGGAAGTTGGCGGCGACATGAAGGGGATGGCGCCGGCGCCACAGGCTCTCCCGGCCACCGCCGAGGGGTGGAGGAGGAAGAGGGGTCCGGGGGGGGGGTTCCATTCCCGGCCTCGCATGGCCGGGGGAGGGCCTCCAACGCCGGTGATCACCGGAGAGAAAAGGAGAATTTCGGTGGGGTTCAGTTGGGTTCAGAGAGAAGAGAGATGGAGGGGAGGTGGAAGGAAGAAGATTGGAGGCGGGGAGAGGAAGAGAGGGGAAGGAGAAGGGTAGGGTTAGGGTTAGGGGACAGGGGCTAGGTTATAGGAGGGGGGAGGAGTGCTCAGCCGTTCCCTGTACCTCCATGTCGACGTGGTGCTCTGGATTTGCTGCCGTACGAAGAAGACGATGGGGAAGGGGTATTGGGCTGAGGGAAAAGAAGTTGGGCTGGGCCTCTCTCTCTCCCTTGTTAGCTTTTATTCTTTTTATTCTATTTGTTTTTTTTTCTGCATAGAATTAGGAAGAAAAGGTTAGGGTTTAGGGTTAGGAAAAATTTAGAAAAATTATGGTTAAGTTAGTTTTGACCATAGCAACTAATTGCCAACTTGTTTCTTCCAAAGTTTTCAAATTAAATTGTTGTTTGGGAATTAATTCAAATTTGGAAGAATTTGCTTATTAAATGATTATTATTGAAAACCAACTTTTTAATAGGGTGAACCCTATTGCTTAAATAGAACAAATGATCAAAGTTGTTTTGGTGATTTTCATAATTTTAAATTAGGTGATGTTTTTTGTTTGATTTGAATTTGAATGCAATTTGGAATTAATTGATCTATTAGAAGCCACCATTTTAATAGTTGAACATTATGGAAATCATTGGAAACAAATGGAGTTTTGAGTTGGAATTTTTATTTGAAAAAGATTGTAACATGACAAGTATGAAACAAAGGTTGAATATTGTTTGAATTTCCATTGTGAAAACAAATAAAAACAGATGCAAACCAAATGAAAACAAATGGAAACAAATGATTGTTTTGATTTGAAATATCATTTGGAAATTGTAACATCACAAGTATGAAACAAAGGTTTGAAATTTGAGTTGACATTCAACTAGAAAACAAAGGAAAACAAAGGAAAACAGTTGGAAAACAAAGTAAAACAGAGGAAAACAAATGGAAAACAAGCAAAACAAATGCAATCAACATGATGCCATGATGCAAAACATAAAATAACAGAGAGAAAAACATTCTAAGGGATGTTTTTCATACTTGGGATGTTACAAAACGCCCCCCTTGAAGGAATCGTGCCCCGAGATTCCTACTGAGAAAGAAAAGGTCCGGATACTTCTTGGGAAGATCCTCTTGAGCTGTGACACGTGAAACACATCGTGCACCTTGGATAGTTTTTCTGGAATTTCAAAACGATAGGCATTCCTGGCAACTCTTATGGAAAGATGTCAGGGGATTTGGAAACCACCGGAACATTTTCAATTGAATGAAGTGGTTTTGCATCGAGGGTGTATAGCTGAATAGAACTTGATTCATTTGGAGAATAGACTATCTGTCAGAAGGGTGGAACAACGTTATTGATTAGACGCCGGTGGAATAACTGAAGTGGGAAGCAACAACAAGGTTTCAACGGACGAAAAGGATGTTGAGAAGAACAGGATAATGAAACAACAACGGGAAAACGAGAACAAAACACTCCTGAGGTACTACGGAGAACCCATCCGGGCTTCTAAAGGATCAATATCTACTGCTTAAGGAATAGAGGATTTGCTTCCGGGGCTTACATGCCTCCGTTCTCAATCGTGAGTAGGCAACATGATAAATCATGTCACAACCACCTCCATTCCTATGGTCTAGTAGATATAACTATCCTAGAGAAACCAGGATACGTGAAATCCTAACTTGAAAGTTTAGGTGAGAAGAGAAAACAATGTTGCACTTCCTTACCAGAAAAGGGAGGGTGGGTGGGGAAAGAAATAAAAGAACAGAATTCCTACTCTCACGTCTCATTTTTCCTATATAGCTACAAAATAGTTTCTAGACTCAACTGCGACCAATAAAAAGGGATCCTACAGGCAGACAGACTCTGATACCATTTGTCGCACCCGGACTTCTAGGGGATACTCACAGTCCGTTAAACAGCAGATAAATGGCTTACGGGGCATACCGGCACCCGCATCTCAATATGAGCAGGCCAACACGTAAACGTGTGACAACCATTTTCTTACTATTCCTCGTCTGCGCAAACCATCCCATAGAAATCCAGATACTTCCGTTGACGTACTTCAAAACATACACACATGGTACGTCAACGGCATTGGAACAAGTGATATCACAACAGATCTCTACGACACAAAAGATGGAAATAAGTTGCAAATAGCTCTCACTAGAGCAGAGATAGCAAATACAATCATCCAGAGGACACATGTCCCAACATATCATCATTACATCACAGCGGAAGCATCCAAAATGTCTGAGTACAGACAAGATCCAAATAGGCCTAAGAGGCCGGAAACGAAAAGACGGAGCCCATCCACGAAGTCTCGGATCCTGCCCGGGTCCGCTATCTACTCGTCAACGGCCTCGTCATACTCCACGTAGTAGCCACCATGGGGATCCTCGGTAACGTAGTCTGCGGAAACCACAGCCCCAAAGGGGTCAGTACATAAACGTACCGGCAAGCAAGACTCACAATTCACCAAAGTGTAACCCGTCAACACCAAGCACAGATGCTTTGGGTTCAACGGAAGGAAGGGGATATAAAAGATGCTGCAACTGGCTGCTCTAACCAACTACAGAAACATGCTACAACTTCCGGCTATCAGAAAAGGGATAAGATAGCGTATCGTAACCAACTACCAACTAACTCCAAACAAACCCATCCTGGATCTCGCCCCTTATCCAAAGAAGCAATCCGAGGATAACTCACACAGTTGGATTAGTGATGGTTCAAGTTGTTATGTCAATAAGCCTATTACTAGTCAAGTTATCATTAGTTAGGTGTAAGTTGTTCTGAGTACTTGTTAGCCAGTACTTTCACCAAGTAATCCATAACCGCGGAAAACACGGCTTCTCGAGAAGATTTATCCCTGCAGGGTTGCACCAATTTGGCCGTACACGCAAGAATAACCCGCCAGATGGGATGCCTCCCACCAAGCGGGGCACTCTACACAACTCAACTCTTCTTCGCATCAAGCCCAAAGAACCACATGCTGTGCGTGCGCGGCTAATCGAGCCCCACGAAGAAAAGGGGACCCTCATAGCACTCTAAGACCACGCCGCCCTAAATGCCGACTACAAAAGTTCCACCCTGGCGCCAAGGGTTCGCACCTGCACATGCATGCATCAAATGGAAACCAGAACTAAGTGTGGCGATTTGTACGAGATGCGAATCGAATCAAATTGAGGGGGGCACCCATACTCGTTTCCCACATGCGGTTAGTGCGCTCATCATGGATCAGTAGACAAGACCCTTTTCCTATTAGGGTCGACACTAGCAGGCCTCAAAACCACGCCGGGCCTCCTGCCGGTGCCTTATCAGCAAATTATTATTACCTCAAAATTAACAGGTTGTTGTTTAACATCGAGCCCCAGAACATAATGAAATAGCAACAGAAAGTAACGGGTAACAGACTCGAGCAAAACAACCCTAAGCATGCTAGTAAGACACGGGCTCAAACAACGGGGTTATGGGAGCGGAGGTGAGGCAATATCAGGGTTAAAGGATACATGTGATAGGTTCGTAACAGAAGAAACTATTCATATGGCTAGCAGAATAGACAACGGAAAGTATCGGTATCCAATGTTGAAAGGAACACAGTGGTTCATGTGAGTGAATACTTGCCTGCAAACCCAGTAGCCTGGTACTGAGCTAGATCCTCAGAAGGGGTGTCGTAAGTATCGTCGGTCTCAACGTCGTCGTTTATCCGAGAAGAAGCAAACAAACAACGCAGAGAGATAAGCAATCAATAACATGGCATAGTGCACAAACATGGGATGATGCATGACCATTTAATTGATGCAACAAAATAAACTAGTTGACAAGATAACACAACATGATTAAATGGACCCATATGCAATTGGATTGCATATGGAAGGCCCATGAATTATGGTTGAATTAATTGTTCTACAACTAATCATCATGTGTGGGTGAATTAGCATGATGCATGGACGAGGACAACAGCAAAATAACAACAATAGAATCAATTGGAAATAAGGTTTACCAATTTTGGAAATTTGTTTATTAAGTTAAGAAATTTTGGTTTCTTAAAGGTGTCACACAAGCATTTGTTGTTTTCATCAACTTTAGTTGTTCAAAATAGATAACAAAGTTCATATTTTAATAGAACACACAATTTTGGGTGGATTACATGTTTCACTTGTTGAAAATGGATTTCAAATAAATTATTTATGAATTTAACAATTTTAAATGATTTAAACAAGGTTTAAATTATTTAACCAATTTTTTTATTCAAAACATGAAACAAAATTTATATTTGGAAAGGTGGTTTAATTTTGCATGGAAAACATATTTCATTTGTTGAAAATGGATTTAAAATGAGCAAGTTATTATTTTGGCAATTTTAAATGCAATAAATAAGAAACAGTTGTTTTCAGCAATTTAAATTATTCAAAACAGCAAACAAAATTGATATTTGGAAAGTACATGAAAAGTTGATTGGAAAACATATTTAGTTTGTTGAAATTGGAATTTTTATGCCTAAGTTACGATTTTTGCAAAATTAAGTGAATTAAACAAGTTTTTAAATATTTCACCAATTCAAAATATTCAAAACAGTAAACAAAATGCATTGAAAAGTTTGAAAACATGTAGCAAATGTTTCACTGAACATTGTGAGCTATCAAACATAATTTTTGGGTTATTAATGAATTTATTATGCCATTTTCCATAATTATTCTTATTCTGCCATTTTTAGTAAACAGAGGAAAACATGTTCAAAATTAATTCAATTGTGCCCAAATAAAATACCAATGTTTAGAGTTTGTTAAGACAAATTTTTAGAGCCCAAGTTTGCTTAAATTGGATGAGCAGAACTAAAGTTATGAAATTCCAAAGTTTCCAAATTTTATTGCATTTTCAGTAATTAATTATTTAGTGCAAAAATTGTTACAGAAACATGTTGCAAACTTGACATTAATAGAAGGAGCACAAAATTATGAATCCACAGGATTTTGAATCATCCAATTTGGAGCAAAAATGGATTTTAGATGGATTTTAGAGTTAATGGTTCAGATTTGGCTTTCTGAAAGTTTGGGCAGAAAAGAAATAAAAACAGAAAAAAGGTGTGGCTTTGGGGGGTTCGAACCCTAGACCTGTGGCTTTGGGCGCAAGGGTTCTAGCCAGTGGGGTGGATCTGCTGTTTGTTGATAGATGGGGAACTGTGGGGGGTTAAGGTACAGGAACATGCACTGAATAATTCGGAAAAAGGAGAGAAAAGGTGGGGGAGCTGGGATTCGATCCCCCCACCTCGCGGGTGCGCGCAAGGGAGCGAACCAACTGGGCTGTGCTCTGTTTGTTGATAGGAGAGGGGCGTCGGGGTGGATATGGTTCAGGTGCGGGCGTAACTGAACCTGAACAGGTTCAGGTCGCTGTACAACGACGGGACCATCACGGTCGCCGGCAGCGTTCGCTCTCGGTGGCCTTGGGGCGCTGTGGCTGCGGCGTGGGGTGGTGTGGGGTGCGGCCAAGGGAGTAGAGGATAGGGGATCGAGGGGGAAGGGGATCGCACCTTGGGCGGAGAGAGGAGGAGCAGGTCGTGCAGGGGCGATGCAGGAGGTTGGCGGCGACATGAAGGGGATGGCGCCGGCGCCACGGGCCCTCCCGGCCACCGCCGAGGGGTGGAGGAGGAAGAGGGGGCCGGGGGGGTTCCATTCCCGGCCTTGCATGGCCGGGGGAGGGCCTCCAACGCCGGTGATCACCGGAGAGAAAAGGAGAATTTCGGTGGGGTTCAGTTGGGTTCAGAGAGAAGAGAGATGGAGGGGAGGTGGAAGGAAGAAGATTGGAGGCGGGGAGAGAAAGAGAGGGGAAGGAGAAGGGTAGGGTTAGGGTTAGGGGACAGGGGCTAGGTTATAGGAGGGGGGAGGAGTGCTCAGCCGTTCCCTGTACCTCCATGTCGACGTGGTGCTCTGGATTTGCTGCCGTACGAAGAAGACGATGGGGAAGGGGTATTGGGCTGAGGGAAAAGAAGTTGGGCTGGGCCTCTCTCTCTCCCTTGTTAGCTTTTATTCTTTTTATTCTATTTGTTTTTTTTGCTGCATAGAATTAGGAAGAAAAGGTTAGGGTTTAGGGTTAGGAAAAATTTAGAAAAATTATGGTTAAGTTAGTTTTGACCATAGCAACTAATTGCCAACTTGGTTCTTCCAAAGTTTTCAAATTAAATTGCTGTTTGGGAATTAATTCAAATTTGGAAGAATTTGCTTATTAAATGATTATTATTGAAAACCAACTTTTTAATAGGGTGAACCCTATTGCTTAAATAGAACAAATGATCAAAGCTGTTTTGGTGATTTTCATAATTTTAAATTAGGTGCTGTTTTTGGTTTGATTTGAATTTGAATGCAATTTGGAATTAATTGATCTATTAGAAGCCACCATTTTAATAGTTGAACATTATGGAAATCATTGGAAAAAAAATGGAGTTTTGAGTTGGACTTTTTATTTGAAAAAGATTGTAACATGACAAGTATGAAACAAAGGTTGAATATTGTTTGAATTTCCATTGTGAAAACAAATAAAAACAGATGCAAACCAAATGAAAACAAATGGAAACAAATGATTGTTTTGATTTGAACTATCATTTGGAAATTGTAACATCACAAGTATGAAACAAAGGTTTGAAATTTGAGTTGAAATTCAACTAGAAAACAAAGGAAAACAAAGGAAAACAGTTGGAAAACAAAGTAAAACAGAGGAAAACAAATGGAAAACAAGCAAAACAAATGCAATCAACATGATGCCATGATGCAAAACATAAAATAACAGAGAGCAAAACATTCTAAGGGATGTTTTTCATACTTGGGATGTTACATGATGCCACTGAAGATTAAGATCTTCACATGGCAACTCTGAGTGATCGCCTTCCATCCGATGTGGAGGTGGCGAAGCGTCTATATCCAAGGGATGGTTCCTGTCCCCTCTGTGCGGTCCCTGAGGACCCATATTTTGTTTACTTGTTCCGCTACACGCTTTACATGGAGCTTCATAGTTGAGGCTCTCGGGCCTGAGTGGCAGGACTTGGACCTCGGCGAGTTCCTTGAAGTGCAGGTAAACCGTACTGGTAGGAGGATGCGCATCTTTGCCACGATGACCTAAACACTATGGAGTATTCGTAATAAAATGGTTATCGAGCGTGTCTTCCTGAGACGGGTATCTGAATCTGTGTTTAAATTCTTGATATTCTTGCAGCAGAGGCGCCCTCTATGTAGACAGCGAGACATGGCTCGGCTAGATGACATGATCAATGACCTTATGAGAGCGGCTCGCCGTCTTCTGCGCCTTCCAGTCGTTGAGCTCTACTCCTTGCATGAGTTGTATCTTTGTTTTTTTCGTTCTCTGACTCTTGTTGAGCTTACTTGTGTTGTTTCCCCAGCATATTTTTTTTTCTGTCTTTGGTACTTTGACCGTGTACCGTGTTGGACGGTGGTTGGTTGCTTTATTTATAAAGCAGGGCGAAAAGACTGTTTCGAGAGAGAGAATAAACACCTTATTACACCGGCCTGTAAAGAAGATGGAGGGTCCGTCAAATTTCGCACCCAAGCCACTATTTTAACTCCCGATAGGGTTAGAAATTGTGCCATACACCTCCTCCCCACAATCCCCCCCACATTTTTGGCACCGGTCCGCTAGATCCACCCACCTCCAGCGACGAATTAAACCTTCCCTCTTACGGATCCACCACCACCGTCTCACATGAGGCTCTCTAAGTCACCAATCAAACAAGAGGGCAACCAGGAGAGGTCCGCGAAATAGGTGGATAGACGGAGTACCGCGCAATCCCGTGGCTTGCCGCCGGAGTCTTGGCTTGGCATGGCTACGCATGACCCCGAGGCGGGCGGGTCCCACTGGGTGCCTGGCTTGTTCTCGCTGCGCACGACGCCAAGGCGGGCGGGTCCGCGCCACCATTCGTGCCTGGTCCATCAGCGGACGAAAGCGTCGAGGACGCATCGGATGACGACTTCTCCGGAATCAAGAGCTGAGTCGGAGCTCCTCGCCGTAGTCAAAGCGAAGTCGATCCGCTCCAAGACAAGGCGGATGAAGAAGAAACACATCAATGCCGCTGCTGCCGAGGCGTTCAACGCCGATCAGTTGGATCTCGGCCTTCGCACGGAGAAGGAGTGCGAAGCTAAGAAACACGAATGGAAGCTCGACGCTCGTCTTGTTCGGGAGATGCATAATTGCCTCTATTTTTGTTTGATAAAGGGAATATTAATATCAAGAAGATACCAATTACACCCAGCCTCCGCACCGATATAACGACCAGAACGAATCGGCATTAAGGATGCACATAGTCGAAAGGGAAAAAAAGAAAAACAAAAGGCTATGCCACAATGATCAAGCACTTGCAACAGACTGCCTCTATACCTATCCTAGGCGCCGCGACAGCAATGCTCCCTTCCGGTGGTGTCTCTGTAACATCCCAGTGTTTGGGAGGTTATAAGGATCTAAATTTAATATGTGCATTTGCAAAGCATGCATCTAAAAGTACGAGAAATTTTGGCGCGAAAGTTTAAACAAAGCAAAGTGACCAATGCCTTACTTGACATGATGAAATTTGATCTAGTTCATCTAGTCAAGAGTACATTTGGAGTGATCTTTATAACAAGTTTCTTAATAAACCAAATCATCTGGTTACACAAACCATAATTTGGTTGTGACCAACACAAACTCTCAACAACCTTAACCACCAGTCTTTAAGTGACTTGGAACAATACATTAGATATCTACTACTCAAAGAGGGGCGAGTACCCAAATCACATAAGTGATAATCATACTTTCATAAATGAGTTATACACAACTTAACCATCTCATCAACAGATATGTTATCACCTATAAAACAACAACTCTCTAAGTTATCAACCATTCACACCACACCTTTATAAACTATCTCATAATTGTTAAGTGCACTTTCACAATCAAATAACAAAGGTTTAATAGAACACAAATGATACCCACAAGTCTTAACTTAATACCCACCATTGGGAAATGATATAATAATTGTATTAATACATTTATCGAATATGTACATATCTCATCAACTATAAAAGAAGTGCCTAAAAGAAGAAATAAATCATCTTAAACTATTGATAAACCTTGATCATTACATATGACATTCTTAATTTTCTATATCTGCATTATGAATGACAAAGTTAATAAAGTGATGAATATAAATTAAATCATGACACCTGGGAAAACAAATAACAACTAGGACATAAGTCATTAAAACCCAATAAGCCTTACATGCTCATTGTCTCATTCATCTTATGTAAGTGAGTATATGAAATCTCAACACATCAATGAACCATTTGATACACTTAATATTAAGTCATCATTCCATAGGCATTCCACACTTCTATTCAAATCAACCTTCAACAAATAAAGTATATCTATGGATACAACTAGGGAATAACAACAAGTTATAACCTATAGTAGAGGAAGTAAATTGAAAACTAAGTAAACCAATCATGTATGACATAAGAACATGTCTTATGGGAAATAAAATAATAATTGTATGGAAGTATAATAAAAGCATGAACTAACTCTTAATCTAGATCTTGTTATTTTGGATAGACCATTCTATCTTGTTTCCAATCTTCTCAGAGGCATTCTACAAGAGAAGCACCCTCAAGAAAAGAGGTATTACCACCAGAAGATCTTCAAGAAGATTATTTAAAGGGTGCTAGAAGTGCTACTCTAATCTACTATAAGAGTACTTGGAAACTCTTATACCTTGATCTGATCTTATTAAACCTCTTGAAATAGTTTGATATTCCAATGTTAGTGTTATATAGAAGTAGTTTGATAACAAGACTAGCTACCTTGTTAACATATCACTTTTTTATACTTAAACAATTGAGTGTCATACACAAACAAACATAAGATTGAATAATCTAGTACATCTCAGCCTCTTGTATATGAAAAGTAATTTGGGGACAAGCCTTGCAAACTTGTCAACAGTTTCTTCTTATATGCTTAAGGCTAATTGATGTCATAAAAAAAACTCCCATATTTTTATAATCATCTAAGTAAAATCTTTGCTTGGAAATACTGGTTGTTTTCACCACAAGGGTGAGATAGTTGAAGATGGAATCCATGAGCTGATCTTCCTTGCAAATGACAAAGGCAGTACCAGAAGACTAGTAGAAACTAGAGAGAAGAACATCAAACAACATAAGACCACAAGAAGCAACACTGCCTCAGTAAGGAATCATAAGAAATTATCCAGTGAATCATTGGGAAATAATAGAGAACCAATAACCTCTGTCAAGCTCAATAGAGATGAGGAATAAATAGTAAATCCCTTAAATGGAAACAAGTATCCAGTAAGAAATAACAACAAGGTATTGCATCCACATGTCTTGATATGTGGAGGTAGATGAAAACAAGCTTAATACCTTGTTTTCCAAATCCTTTTCATAGATAAGACTAACAGATGATAACAAAAATTCATATACACATAAACATACAAATGATCACTTGTTTCTAAAACAAGCATGTGGTAATATTCATACTTGGAACCTGGTGGAAAACAAACAAATAAGATTTCAAACCCACTCAAGTTTTCCATTTAATCAAGTACTAAAAACAACAACCTTTCTTACACACACCTAAGTAAACGTCAACCAAAGATTGCCAAGAGTTTCAATTATAAAAGATGACATGGTATCATAAAATAAAACAAGCCCCTTCACCAAATAAAATCATTTGGTATGATTTGGAATAAAATTCCCTATTGGGTGATTTTATTACTATGCCTAAAAATAAAACACTACCAAAGCTTACAAAGTATTTCAGAAAAGTATTATACCTAAAAATTATCCAATAGAAAACATATCATTACTTCAATAACATATTAGTGGGGTTGTTTTCATGTCATAGAATACACTAAGTAATTTTTAATCCATATGAAATTTAAATAGAGTGAAAATAGCAAAAACCACTTAATCTAGCACCCTATGTATGAAATTAAAATCTTATCCAAATTCACCACAAGAAAACATGGTGGTATTGCATTTTTGACAAGGATTCCAAAAATGATTTTTATTAATTTTTCTGTTTACAAAACAACCCTGAAAACAAGGTTTTCTTCTTAGTTTTCATCAACAGAAGGACCTCATTGTAAATATTCCAAACTCCAGGGGGTTACTGCAAGATTGTTTTATTACATTCTTCTTCAACCTCGGACAGAAGGCAGAGGAGACGTGCCGAGCTGCTGTTGTCGTGCGCAACCTCTTGCTTCCTCCTCGGCCCCGATAAATATCGAGGAGACGTCCCCATCGAAGTTTCCTCCGACCTCCTCGCAGTCTCTTCCTCTCTCATTTGCTCCGCACACCACAAACCGAAACACTAGTTCGTCGAGCTACCGGCCACCGCCGTCGATTCGGTCCACCTCGAGGGCAACTGAGGCCACTCGGAGATGCGCCTGGACCTCCTCTTCCTCCTCGAGAAGTCATGGAAGCCGGGAGAAACGAATGACGGCGAATTTCACGGTTCCCTTTTCTCATTGTCTCCGGCCGCCGCGGAAGCGTGCCGTCGCTGTGGAACTTACCGTGCTAATTCGTCTACACCAGCACACTCCTGGTATGCTGCTGCACCTCCGGGAGTTTTTGCTTTCGAAAATCATCGACGAATTTGTGGTTGTCACCGAATCACCGCCACCGCCGCCGCATAAGCTCGCCGCCGTTGATGCTCCGGCGACCATATGGTCAAGCCGCAGCCACCCCTAGGTTCGCAATGAACTCCTCTAGCCAGGGGAACAAATCATACTCACCAATTCGCACCCAATCGCCCGATTGAAAACTCACAGTACCAATCCCCTCCATTGATGACGTAGTCATGACGTCAGCATGACGTCCTAAACATTTCGCTTTTTCTTTTCTTTTTTTAATTAGAAATAAAACTGACAGGTGGGTCCCACCTGTCAATTTGAATATTGGCAGAAAAATCATTAATCTCATAAATTCAATAACTTTTAATTCACTTATCAGAAAAATACAAATAAAATTTATAAATGCTTAGAAAAATATAATCTAAATGTTTATGAACTTTTCAAAAAAAAATTAATAAAATATACAATTTTTTTAATTAAATTAAATCATTTAAAATTAAGAAAATAATAAATAATTCGTAAAATCAGAAAAATACAAGTTATATACCAAAATGCTCCAAATGACAAATGGAACTCACCTATGATGCTTTAAAAGTCATTTGATCAAGTTTTCATGTGTGCAATATTTTGCCTAGTCATTTAATTCATTTAAAATTAATAAATTAATAACTTATTCAAATATTTTCTAGAAAACATAAAATGTTATATAAAATTAAAGAGAAACCCATTTCCAATTCAAATATGTCAAACATAATTTTTTTTGTTTAACTTATAAACTTGTTTCTAAACGTATAATGGAATTCTATAATATTCCATTATAACGAGAAATAACTGCCATAACATTATTTTTCTTGTTAATAAAACCCTTATGTTTTCACATCTACCAAACCTATCATCATATGCTATTAGCAAGTATTATGATGACAGAGTTAGTTGTATTAGTTCCTCATTTGCAAATAAATTTGATGACATTAGTTCTACACTTTTGAACATAAAATAAAATGTGTTGTTATCTTTTCAATAATTGTTTTCCATGTACTCAGATCTTATTGCCTAACCATAAGTTGTCTACTTATAACTTAAACATGATAACAAGTGTTTTTTAAATAAAATTGGAACACATGTAAATCTAAAAGAAGTAATAACCACATCACCACAAGTAATGAAACCATTCACCTAAAACATATGTGATTAAGTTATCGTATCAAACGTAGCTTACACCTGTAAGCTGGGGTATTTTTCAGGGCATTTCACGATGCATATTATTACTATCTTGCCAATGTTTTCTGTAGTCCTTACCGGGACTACTTTGCTATCTTTCAGATGTCGAGAATTTTCTACGAGACCCTTGAACCCGAAGACCTGTATTATTATAGTTATTTCAATCTCAGGCAAGTTCATCACTTGCTCATATCTTTTGCAGTACTTCATAACAAACTAATTGCAAAAACTCTATCATATTACCACCTAGTCTCAAAATAATGCATGATCCTATTTTTATAATAATATGACTACTTGAATGACTACCCGAGTGGTAGTGTTCTGTTTGGTGGGCGGATGGGACCATGGTAAGATGAATAGGTCAAAGGAAGGTTCCATCTGCATGGGAAAGTATTACCTAGGAATTAATCACAAATGTCGTCAGAACTCGGTGCGCCGTAAATACCGCGTTATCCATGGGTCTTCTATGGGGGAGTAAGTCAGTTGTGATCTTCTCTCGTTCGCATGTCAACGGGCTGCCAGAGACGTACGTTATAGGTCTTGCGAGACTACATGCACATGCGTGGGATCCCTTAATTCTTGCGGACTCTGGGTCTATGATGGTCTGACAGGGGCGCCTAGATATCCATCGTGAGGGGTGGAATCAGGGGTTCAACCTGCTGGCAGAAACGGGTGGGCATGCGTTGTGCGGAGAAGCACAGTTTGGCTTGGACCAACAACCGGGCCCCACACCTGAGTGGGAGTGGACAGGAATGTACACCTGGTTGTGCAACATGGTCTTGGTCGTCATGGGTAAAGTAACGCACCTATGCATAGTGTAAAAGGATGTGGCATGTTACCCTCTGTTCCGGGAAGGAACTGCGAACGCTACAGGAAAGACAACTCCATGAAGTTCTAGCTCCTGTGATGGTCTGGCGGGCATAGTTTTCGGAATTAAAAGCAACCTCTTGAAGAAAGTTTTACAAACCTTGCATTAGCTTATGACTCTTTTGAGTCTAAAGCTGTAGTTAGTGCATCAAACTACCCACTATATATCATGAGCTTGCTGAGTAACGCTCGTTACTTATTCGTTCCCGTTTGACCCCCTGCTTAGAGTTGAAGCCTTATGGAAGTCTCATCGTGAAGCCATCGCTACCTCATGAAGCCTGGTAGAGCGATCTATTACTTAGTCGGCAAAGCATCGTCATCAACGACGCTGGTGGAGGAGAAGCTATCAAGATGTAGGTGGAGTCCATTCTTGGACTTAGCTGTTACAAGCCATAGATTAAGGCTGACATCAGCCATAGTAGTTTAAGTTCTAAGCTAGAGTTAATATCCAGCTTGGAGCTTCTCATTGCTTCTTCTGATGTTCATTTTGCAGGAAATCTTCTTGATTCATCAAAGAGATTCTCAAAATTTTGTAGTTTATAGTTTTGCCTGGTCCTGCTATGTTTCTGTTGTACTATTCCGAGAGATGTAATATTCACGAATAAGTTCTTCTGTGAGTATTATATTACCGACTTGCGCACTACACATGAAGTGGTGTGCTAGGTCACCATAGTCTCCCCAACGATTAAGACGAAGAGTGAGGACGGGAGCGCAGCCGGAAACCCGGAGAATGTCGGGTTACTCTTTAGGCCTTGTTTACCCGAAAAATTCCCACTAATTCGTTTACTACTACAGTTTTGGAGGGGATAATCCTCACAAATACCCCACCAACCATCTTATTTTTGTGTAGATTGAAAACTCTACCACATGCTAGTGTATTGTGGGGGAAAAGTATTTGAGTGGATTTGGTGATCACCAAATCCTCTCCCAACGCCAAACTTCTCAACCCAGCAAATACGAGAGAGGTAAACAATGACTTATAGGGAAGTTGTACTGTAGCTGGCAACCACGATCGTCATGAAGTTTCAATATCTGTATCCAGGTCTCCAATCTCTGTATACCTTGATTTATCTCAAAAGTGACAATTCCGTGAAGAACTAATCCACCATCAAGAACAAAACGGCCTTTAGTAAAAAGTTGTTTGCTAGCGGTGCTGATAATCCTATGTGCTACCGGCGATACTTTGGTAGCAGAAGCATAAGGGAGAACAAATTGTCTTCGTAGCTGCAATCACGACGTCAAAGTTGCCAATCACTGTTTTGCTCACATGAAAAAGAAAAACTAAATCGCTTCCCTTTGCGCACTGCGCTAAGCAATCTCGCAAGGAAGATACCACAGACTCGCACTCTTCGTCAATCGTCAGTGTGTTTTGGTCTGTGGGCTGTGGCCAATGCCTTTTCTCCCATCAGTTCAGTGCGAGTCCGATGCACGCCTCACTGGATTTTCATGTACGCTAAGGATCAGGCGTTCCTGTCGAGAGACGCCTTTGGTCGAAAGTGCAAAGACACATACCCCCATCGACACCATATCCTAACTCAACCTACTAGCTGCACCGATGTTGCATTCATCGAACTGCCCATGACCATGAGGATGATCGATAACTCTCCGACAACCTATTTCCCTTTCCTGAGTACCAATCGAGTGAAATCATGTCTACCAGTCAAGCGTTCCAACAGGGAGAGCAACAGAGCCACCGGCTTGCAAAGCGTGCAACGATTTCCCGTCACGGCATCGGTTTCGCGCCGTCAAAATCATCTGATTTATCATGCGAATCTCTAAGAGCGTCTCCACTCACACGCGCGCGCCCTGCCCCCCTTCCGTACTTTTTCAGCCTTTCGGCACGCCGACGAATGAAAAAACTCTCACTCGTTTCCTGGACCCCAAAAAACGTTGGATTGCCCCGAAAATAGTGCCGGCGACCCCATACTAAACCTAGCGCGCTAGGGTCAAAATGCGCGGGAAACGGTTTACATGACAAATAATCTCGGCGGCGGCCCAGCCTGCCATCGAGTGCGGCGGCCGTCCTTATCGCCTCGCCTCGTTCTCCGTGAAAATCAATACGCGACCGTCTTGTTTCGTTACGCTGCGGCACGCAAGCGACCAGCCCGCCGCTACACCTCCGGCATTTTCCGCCGCGTCTACACCGCTCCCGTCCTCGTCCACCACTATAAAACGACATCCATTTCGTCGTCGACGACCACACACAGCCCTGGTCGCCCGCCGCTTCCGTCAAAGTCGCCCCCATCTCCGATGGCAGAGCCAATCCCCGACGAACGAACGGCGGCGAACGGTTTCGGCCGCCGAATGTTGTGCAGGAGTGAAGCCGGTTTCATGGTGTCTCAGCAACAGAGGCGGCCCCGTCCGGCCCATCCGCATCGGCGAGCGGCGCTGAGCCGAGGTGCAGGCCATCAGGGCGACCACGCTGGACCCACAGCTTGTCCCGCTCTGTGCGGCCCACAACGACGCCGCCTGGACGGCGTATTTTGAGCTGCGCCGCCGCCATCATCTAGAATCCATGAACTACGCGACGGTCGTCGCTGGCCACTAGAACACCGGAGGTGTACTCGGACGAACCCTTTCGGCCGTCCTCGGCCATATCGAGGCGGGCAACACCCCGCCGATCCTCTGGCCGTAGTTTCAACCGCGTCGAATACGGCTGTGGTTTATTGTAATCGCCTATATTTTCTCGAATTTGTATCGAACTGGCCTGTATTCGGCCTTCTATCAATGAAAGTAAGTTAATTTGAGTCTTTATTTTTGAAATCTAGCCAAATATGGCCTAAATTGTCTTAGTCTGCCGGGCAGTTTTGGCGCAACGACTGGGAGACATCGTCCCACAGGCCGAATTTTACGCCGGCACGCCCTCGAACGGCGATCTTTTCGCCCGAAAAATCGCCTGGGGGACGAACGAGTGGAGATTTTCTAAGGCACGGTGAGATCTGCATAGATCCATGGCGTGTGAACGGCTTAAGCCCTTAGTTATCTTTTTTATAGGCTAAAGGGGCGCTCCCCCGATTTCATTGAAATCAACCAGAGCAGGTTCAACACATCAGGTTTACAGCAAACGAGCTCCACCGCACGTGAGAGCTAGAAAGACAAATGTTCACAACCTACCACAAGGTAGAAACATAGTCTGGAACCAGCAAAAGAAAAGGGCGCGAAAATAGGGGAAACCAGCTAGAAGAGAGACTAATATATGACTGCAAAGGATGGCAACGCCTTTTGCGGAAACTTGGACAACAACTTCTTACAGGTCTCCTCCTAGGCCTCCTCTGCGTTGGGGAAAACCTCGAGTTTTTCCAGGAACGAGGGATCAGAGCCAAGCGATCCGCAAAAGCTCGCCTCGCAATATGTTCAGATTTAGGATATTCGGGTCCAGCAATGTCGAGACGCTGCCGTTTGTAAGGACCTTCCATTGCTCTAGTTCTTGCACCATCCTTCGCTAGACGTCCTGAACACCTGGCCATCATTTTCTCTGAAAGCACGTATCGTACGAAGTTTCTACGGGGACCAAATATCAGCAGTGCAAACGGCATTCATATGAGAATTTTCTTTTCACTAATCCACCATCTAGCAATAGATTCAAAATTAGAATCCACTATCACTCCTAGCAAGTAAGATACAACAGACCACACGATTCTAGCCACAAAGCATTCAAAGAAGAGATGATGACCTGTTTCAATTTTAAAACAGAAGAAGCAGAACTCATCAGGTACAAACCTACGTTTTGCTAGGTTATCTCGAGTTAGAAGCCTATTGTTAGCAAGGAGCCACAAGAAAATGTGCAGCTTGGGGGAACTTTCACTCTCCACAATGCAGGGGTGTGAACTAGGATAATCCCTCTGTCATTAACAATAGCATAGAAAGATCTGACACTATACTCCCTAGATGATTCAAACATCCAAATGGGGGTATCCACTTCATCGGACATAGTAATAGTACCCACAAGCCGACACAATTCTTCCCATTGACGCCACACTTCATGAGAAACATTTTTCTCTAAACGTAAGCCTAAGTTCACCATTCAGATAAGCTTGGGCAACCGAGATATCTTGGCCATTAGAAATTTAAAAAGATTCTGAAAACATACAACCAAGCAATAGTTGTCTAGCCAGACATCACTTCACAACTTAATTTTCATTCTATTCTCTTAGTTATCTCTCTTCACAGACTGCTCTCCCTGCAACAACAATTTGTTAAAGATGACCATAAATTGTACGAGGCAGGCAACAACCGGATGCAGGATCCAGACGGAACTGCATGAACTATATAATACGGACATTACCTCTCCATCGTCACTCCTACCGCCGAGAGCTGCTCATTCACAAAGGAAAGTGCCACGAAGGCGACTGTCTTCTTCTGCGCAGCACCTCATCGTCCCGTTTGGTACATGCCATGTCAAAACGGGTTGTTTGGATCAGCTGATTAAATATCATCTGTCAAGATCGACCAATAGCTTGAGACTCGTAGAGTTTGCAAACGGCATTTTCTATGTCAGAAATGCATGGACCAAGATCGAACAGGAGTTGGCTGGATCGATTTAAAGCTAGCTAGCTATTTCCTTCAGAAAAGAATGAATTTTGTATCTCCCGGCCGCGGTATATCTGATGCCATGTTTCATCTCGGATATTTGTGACAACCATATCATTTCAGGCGTGGCAAAGTGGTAAGATTGCACAACGACACGTCATATGGGCGATAATCATCGGTGCCCATCGTTTTCCTTCTAAAGAATATATATATGAAAAAGAAGAGAACATAAACAAAGCACTCAACTTGAAGAAAAAAGAAGAAGAGGAAGAACTGAAGAAGCAAAGCACTTCGCTGCAGCAGTCCGTTATAAATACCCACACAGCAGCACCACCAAGTTCCCCCCTCCCCCGCTCTCCTCTCCTCCACACTTTGAGGAACACTCCATCGTAAGGGACGATTACAAGGCAGAGAAAAATCATTATACATATAACGTAGTTTTAACTCAGATCTGAGCAATGGGGGAGGAGGACATGACACGCAAGCCTGCGGCTGCCGCGGCGGTGGAGCTGCCAGGGTTCGTGATGAGCGCGGAGGAGGCGGAGCGCGCGGCCGCGGCGGCCGGCGTGGAGACGGTGGAGGACCTACTGCCCCTGCTGATCCCGTCCGCGATGCGTCGGGCGCGGCCCCCGATCTCGCGATTCCCCGTGGGCGCCGTGGGGCTAGGCGAGAGCGGCCGCGTTTACGCCGGCGTGAACCTCGAGTTCCTTGGCGCCCCTCTGTCCCAGGTGGTCCACGCCGAGCAATTTCTGATCACCAACGCCGCTGCCGCCGGGGAGACCGCGCTTCGCGCCATCGCCGTCTCCCACATGCCCTGCGGCCACTGCCGGCAGTTCATGCAGGAGATCCGTGGCGCCGCCGGGATCCGGATCCTGGTGACCACCGACGCCGTCGACGGCTGCGCGCCCGAGTGGCGCACGCTGGCGTCGCTCTTGCCCCGCCCATTCGGCCCCCACGACCTCCTCCCCAAAGACGCCCCCCTCGTCCTGGAGCCGCACGACAACCCCCTCGGCGATCCCGTCGACGCCGCTGCCAATGGCTTCGCCGCTGGCGACCTGGAGACGCGCCTAAAGGACGCCGCGGAGGCCGCGGCGCGCGCCGCGCACGCGCCGTACAGCGGGAGCCCGTCGGGGTTCGCGGTGGCGGACGGGGAAGGGAAGGTGTACGCCGGGGGCTGCCTTGAGTCGGCGGCGTACAACCCGACGCTCGGCCCCGTGCAGACGGCCATCATTGCGATGGTTGCCGCCGGAGGCGGTCCCGCCGGGGATGTGGTGGCGGCGGCACTGGTGGAGAAGGACGGAGCGGTGATAGCGCAGGAGGCGACGGCCAGGATCTTCCTGGCCGCCGTGGCGCCACAGGCGACCTTCCACGTGTACAAATACAGGTCGTCCGATGTGTGATGGGAGAGCAGGAGGCGAGATGGGACGAGATAATGTTCATATAAATCCTTAAGAATAAGGGAAAGATGAGAAAGAATCTTGTGCAGATGGATGACCTGTAAATTCCACATGGCGCTTGTGATGATTGGACACGGAGAGCTGGGATCTGTGTGATTAGTATTCTTCTGTTCATGTGTGTGTTATTATGAGAAATAAACAAGTAGGAGTAGAAATTCCTTTAAATTATGCCGTAATAAACAGGCGGTGGAGCATTTTCTTGGAAGTGAGTTGCTTCACCTTCCCCGTCTCTTGCTCTGTGTTCTAAGTACGTCGCTGTTTGAATGGATTATTGGGCACTACAGCTCATGACTCGTGATTATCATACTACAGAAATGGTTAGCGATGAAGGATCTCGTGCTGCACGCACTGCGTGACATGTTGCGGTCACTGCTATGTGACTATCCAATCAGGCACGATTTGTCTGGTCCACTTTTTCTTCCTTGCAAGTCTCAAACATGTATGAATGATGGATCACCTTTATAAACTTTTCTCGATGGATCTGAGCGTTAGTAGTTGGTGTAGATTAGTGTGGATTACATAGGCTCGACAAGTGCAGTCACCGCCGAGGTATGTTCCTGATTAGATGACGCAAAGCGCAATTATGCAAATCATAGTCAAGGAGTACCGCGGCAATTTCTTTGCTGGAAGAAAGTCTATTTGCTGATCACTCCCGATTGTTAAACAAACGCAAGTATAAGTGTCCCAGAGAAAACAACAACCTCTGTGCAGAGAAAGCGATGGTCTATGAGTGACAAATCAAATCAGTCACAGAAAAACAAGGTATAAATAATAAATTAGCAGCCACCGGTTTTTGACTGCGATCCCATCGTTTCTCGGCTGTGTTTAGCGTCCTTGTCCCGGACCTGACCTAAATGGTTCCGCCTCCAAAGTAGTGGTCGCTTTCCGATGGCTATGTAAGCAGTGGCTTGTGCTCGACAGCTCGAGCTCACTCTACGCCCATAACCCATTACACCAAAAATGTTTTCTCTCGCCGCGCATGCAATGCACACGCAGCTTGTACAAGACAGGAGAAAGTGTAGCCAAGCACGCGACTACACTACGCATACGCGCTGGAGTTTGTGCCCGCTTGCTCTGCAGTTTCGTGATGGAGCAGCTACGGATTAAAGTAATCGTGATCTTCGATCTAATCAGCTGTCACCTCAGTATAAGTTTAGCTAAGACGTATTGCCTTGCTGCTTGTCGGGGTTGGTTGTCCCGTAGCCATGGACGGCTCAGAATGGAAGCGGCAGTTCAGAGGAATGCAGCATATTCCTTACCTGCATTTGTATTCACCTTCGTCTCAAGGACCAAAACAGCGAGAGCGTCTAAACAACACCAACTCGCCGTACCTTGCGCGCCAATGCGGATAATCGGGCATACGGATTCTGCAGCGATCATGTGCGTCCTGATCTTAGATTTTTTATTTTGGCACGTAGTAGTACTTCTTTTAAGAAAATGGGCATCGAATAACCATACAACAGTCGTTTAATTAGAGAAAAGTGAGTACAAGACTATGGTTGTGTTTATTTGGGCTGGAGCTCCACGGCTGCGGCTGCTATGGCTCCGGCTGCCGGTAGCTGCCAGCTGGGGCTGGAAGATTGGAGCAGTCTGACGTATGTTTGTTTCGCCGGCTGGTATAGCCGTGGCTGCACCTAAAACGTGTTGAAATGACTCGAATGCCCCTATAGTTCTGTAGGTCATGCTTAAGTGCTGATTGTGTTATAACTATAAACAAACACTTTGACAACTATTTTTGCAGCACATGAGTAGTTTTGACTAGATTATGATATTTATATTTGTTTAATAGTATATGCGGTTTATACATATATTGGTCATGTGACAATAAATTTGTTTCCATCTAAGCACAATGTTTTAATATACATATATATCGTCATCTAATAAAGAAAATCAATTGGACATTTTTCAACAAAATCATCTAATAATATTACAACTATTTTTTTATCGTCCAACTAGCACAATATGACATGTTTTGGACAGGGGAGCTTCCTTTGTCGATCTGCCGGGCTGATTGACCTGACGAAGGGAGGCAGGAGGACAGCAGCGAACGGAGGATACCTGCGAACAACGTCCTCCTCCGGCAACAGAAAATCGCTCAGGTCGGGTTCAGCCGACTCGAAGCTCGTCGGGGACAGGGGAATCAAAGCTCCTCGTAGCTCAGGTCGGGGTGGAGGAGGTTTGGGGCCACGGAGTGTCCATTCCAACGACCGGAGGAGGTCGTCTCTGCCGGTGGCTGGAGATCGGGCCGGTGCGAATGTAGCTCGAGACGCGGTGGACGAACGGGGTGGAGGAGCTCAGGGTCGGGGCGGCCTTCACCTTGCTCGGGGCCCGAGGACGGAGGCAGCTCGGAGCCGGGGTCGGGGAAGGAAGGCAGATGAGCTCGGGCTCGAGGCAGGGGAACGGGACGCAGACGAAGCTCGGGGACGAGGCGGCCTTCGCGAACAGAGGCAGGAGGAGCTCGGGGTCGGGGCGGCCTTCACCTTGCAGCACATGAACAGTTTGTGTTATAACTATAAACAAACACTTTGACAACTATTTTTGCAGCACATGAGTAGTTTTGACTAGATTATGATATTTATATTTGTTTAATAGTATATGCGGTTTATACATATATTGGTCATGTGACAATAAATTTGTTTCCATCTAAGCACAATGTTTTAATATACATATATATCGTCATCTAATAAAGAAAATCAATTGGACATTTTTCAACAAAATCATCTAATAATATTACAACTATTTTTTTATCGTCCAACTAGCACAATATGACATGTTTTGGACAGGGGAGCTTCCTTTGTCGATCTGCCGGGCTGATTGACCTGACGAAGGGAGGCAGGAGGACAGCAGCGAACGGAGGATACCTGCGAACAACGTCCTCCTCCGGCAACAGAAAATCGCTCAGGTCGGGTTCAGCCGACTCGAAGCTCGTCGGGGACAGGGGAATCAAAGCTCCTCGTAGCTCAGGTCGGGGTGGAGGAGGTTTGGGGCCACGGAGTGTCCATTCCAACGACCGGAGGAGGTCGTCTCTGCCGGTGGCTGGAGATCGGGCCGGTGCGAATGTAGCTCGAGACGCGGTGGACGAACGGGGTGGAGGAGCTCAGGGTCGGGGCGGCCTTCACCTTGCTCGGGGCCCGAGGACGGAGGCAGCTCGGAGCCGGGGTCGGGGAAGGAAGGCAGATGAGCTCGGGCTCGAGGCAGGGGAACGGGACGCAGACGAAGCTCGGGGACGAGGCGGCCTTCGCGAACAGAGGCAGGAGGAGCTCGGGGTCGGGGCGGCCTTCACCTTGCAGCACATGAACAGTTTGTGTTATAACTATAAACAAACACTTTGACAACTATTTTTGCAGCACATGAGTAGTTTTGACTAGATTATGATATTTATATTTGTTTAATAGTATATGCGGTTTATACATATATTGGTCATGTGACAATAAATTTGTTTCCATCTAAGCACAATGTTTTAATATACATATATATCGTCATCTAATAAAGAAAATCAATTGGACATTTTTCAACAAAATCATCTAATAATATTACAACTATTTTTTTATCGTCCAACTAGCACAATATGACATGTTTTGGACAGGGGAGCTTCCTTTGTCGATCTGCCGGGCTGATTGACCTGACGAAGGGAGGCAGGAGGACAGCAGCGAACGGAGGATACCTGCGAACAACGTCCTCCTCCGGCAGCAGAAAATCGCTCAGGTCGGGTTCAGCCGACTCGAAGCTCGTCGGGGACAGGGGAATCGAAGCTCCTCGTAGCTCAGGTCGGGGTGGAGGAGGTTTGGGGCCACGGAGTGTCCATTCCAACGACCGGAGGAGGTCGTCTCTGCCGGTGGCTGGAGATCGGGCCGGTGCGAATGTAGCTCGAGACGCGGTGGACGAACGGGGTGGAGGATCTCAGGGTCGGGGCGGCCTTCACCTTGCTCGGGGCCCGAGGACGGAGGCAGCTCGGAGCCGGGGTCGGGGAAGGAAGGCAGATGAGCTCGGGCTCGGGGCAGGGGAACGGGACGCAGACGAAGCTCGGGGACGAGGCGGCCTTCGCGAACAGAGGCAGGAGGAGCTCGGGGTCGGGGCGGCCTTCACCTTGCAGCACATGAACAGTTTGTGTTATAACTATAAACAAACACTTTGACAACTATTTTTGCAGCACATGAGTAGTTTTGACTAGATTATGATATTTATATTTGTTTAATAGTATATGCGGTTTATACATATATTGGTCATGTGACAATAAATGTGTTTCCATCTAAGCACAATGTTTTAATATACATATATATCGTCATCTAATAAAGAAAATCAATTGGACATTTTTCAACAAAATCATCTAATACTATTACAACTATTTTTTTATCGTCCAACTAGCACAATATGACATGTTTTGGACAGGGGAGCTTCCTTTGTCGATCTGCCGGGCTGATTGACCTGACGAAGGGAGGCAGGAGGACAGCAGCGAACGGAGGATACCTGCGAACAACGTCCTCCTCCGGCAGCAGAAAATCGCTCAGGTCGGGTTCAGCCGACTCGAAGCTCGTCGGGGACAGGGGAATCGAAGCTCCTCGTAGCTCAGGTCGGGGTGGAGGAGGTTTGGGGCCACGGAGTGTCCATTCCAACGACCGGAGAAGGTCGGCTCTGCCGGTGGCTGGAGATCGGGCCGGTGCGAATGTAGCTCGAGACGCGGTGGACGAACGGGGTGGAGGAGCTCAGGGTCGGGGCGGCCTTCACCTTGCTCGGGGCCCGAGGACGGAGGCAGCTCGGAGCCGGGGTCGGGGAAGGAAGGCAGATGAGCTCGGGCTCGGGGCAGGGGAACGGGACGCAGACAAAGCTCGGGGACGAGGCGGCCTTCTCGAACAGAGGCAGGAGGAGCTCGGGGTCGGGGCGGCCTTCACCTTGCTCGGGGCTCGAGGACGGAGGCAGCTCGGGGTCGGGGTCGGGGAAGGAAGGCAGAGCTCGGGCTCGGGGCAGGGGATCGGGATGCAGAACTCGAGGTCGGGGACGGGGTCTGGGGAGGTCGGGGCCACGGGATCCGTTCCGGCCCCGGTGGAGGACCCCGGATGCGCCGGCGGCCGGAGCTCCAGCCGGTGGCGGCGCGAGGTGGAGAACGACGAACCCTAGCGCCCGTTTCTTTCCTTTGGCTCGATGCGTAACTACTGCTCGGGACAGGGATGTGTTGCTCGATCGGGCTGGGAGGAAAAAAGGGGAAAAAAAGGGTTCAGTGGCATTGGTAGTAATATGGAAATTTGTGGGAGGGAAAACCAGTAATTTTTGCGGTTGGAGCTGGCTCCGGCTGGAAGAAGCGTCGATTGCCCAGATTCGTGCGGGAAGTGTATTTCTGAACAGCGCTCCACTGGAACCGCTGCGTGAAGCCGGGCCAAAATTTGATGTTTGTTTGGGCTCCAGCTTCCACAAGCTAGAAGCTGTTGGAGCAGCTCTTTGGAGCCCAAACAAAGGAAGCTCCCATGTCCAAAACATGTCATATTGTGCTAGTTGGACGATAAAAAAATAGTTGTAATATTATTAGATGATTTCGTTGAAAAATGTCCAATCGATTTTCTTTATTAGATGACGATATATATGTATATTCAAAAATTGTGCTTAGATGGAAACAAATTTATTGTCACATGACCAATATATGTATAAACCGCATATACTATTAAACAAATATAAATATCATAATCTAGTTAAAACTACTCATGTGCTGCAAAAATAGTTGTCAAAGTGTTTGTTTATAGTTATAACGGTACAATCAGCACTTAAGCATGACCTACAGAACTACAGGGGCATTCGAGTCATTTCAACACGTTTTAGGTGCAGCCGCAGCTATACCGGCCAGCGAAAGAAACATACGTCAGACCACTCCAACCTTCCAGCCCCAGCTGGCAGCTACAGCCGGAGCCATAGCAGCTGCAGCCGTGGAGCTCAAGCCCAAACAAACACAACCTAGAAGCTGTTGGAGAAGCTCTTTGGAGCCCAAACAAACAGACCCTATACCGAATCCAGAACAACCAGAACTTCCGAAAAATAACCACGTCTCCACACAAATCGGAGCAACATACTCTTGGCCCATCGAGAACAAGTAAGTGCGGGTACTTTGGGGCCATAGCTAAACTATCCACGTGCCCGTAATGCTTGTGTCTTTAATTCTCGTTGCTTCTTGTGGTTTGATGTAGGGAAACACTGTGAAGCCCCCGGGGCGCTGCATCCTCCGCTTCCTCCTGGTGACACGCGTCCCACGTGCGACCACCCATGACCGCTTCGCTCGCACATTATCCTTTACATACGCTTTTCTCGCTCAACCTTTCTTCCTCATCTCTTTCCTTTTTCTTTCGTCGTTTTCCGATCCTAGCCATGAAAGAGAAGCTCACGTCGCTAATGCTCCGCTCCTCTGGCTCCTCTTGCCGCCGCCGGCGAGAAGCGCGTGTCCGTGCCCCCATGATCTGCTCGCCACTCCGTCGCTGCCGACGATAAGCGCGCGGTCGTGCCCCAAGCACTTCTCGCCTCTCCGTCGCCGCCGGAGATAAGCGCGCGGCCATGCCCCCACGCTATGCTTGCCTCCCAGCCGCCGCCGGAGACAAGAGCGGGACACGCCCCCTCCGACCCTCCCCGAGGCTGCACCCTCGGCCTCCTCGTGAACACTCTTTCTCGTCTCCGCCTCCAACCATGAGCGCCGGCCGTCCGGCTCCTATTGCTTGCAGCTCTCCCATGCAGGAGCGTCGCCAGCTCTGCTCCCCGGCTGTGCCTCCTCTGCTCCGGGCCTGCATGTCGACCTCACAGACAACCAATTCTCCTATATACCTACAAATAATAAAAGACATATGGTCTGTAGCTCCTAGCGAGTATAAATGCTCAAACTCTTCACATCGCAAGTCCATTTCTCCCATATTTGCATTATTATTTTTGTTGTTTTTTCCAAGATAGGTGGCACAATGCTGGATTTATTTCCATGCTTCTTTCGTCGTTTCCATGTTTAAATATTCACACAATGTGATAGCTCGACCTTGGGAGCAATATTTTTGTTGGTAGTCGTTTTCATACTGAAATCACGTGCGTTTATGGTTATTTAATGACTACATATTATTTGTTTATCTTTCTGATATTTTTATGTTTAATATACACACTAGGTCTTCTGTTCCCACAAATAAATATTATCTCGCTTGTAGGGCCCAAGCTGTGAATTATTGAATTGTGATCAAAAGGAGTTGATAGATATGTCATGTGTCCTTATATGCATGCACCTTTTGCTCTCAGTTTCCATTAATATTGTGTTTTCAAATACTATAAAAAACATGTTTTCACATGCTCTGATTAAAAATAAGTCATCAATACATGTCAGGAATGTGTCATGGTTAGCACACATCAATCCTACTATTATACCTTTTGTTGATTTTTGTTATCCTAATTTGAAATCTCAGTGTTAGACTTTAATTTCCATGTGAAAGTAGACACATTTCTCATTACTCATGTTTTGATATGCTTTCCAACAAGCTTGCCAAAATTAATCATGCTTATATTATCTTGGAAACTATTGTATTGTATTCTATGCTGCAACAATACGATGTTTCGGAAATTAGCTTCATAGGATCTGCAACTTTTGTCCTAGAGACACGGGCTCATTGACAATAATATCTTAAATGAAAATATCAAAATTCATTATACATATATGTATATATTTATTATGTATATTCATTCATTGTAAGTGCAAGATAATTGCAAGGGGTATTGAAAATCTGCAATATATCCATTCAAGTCATGTTGACGAAATATGCATTGAAATGACATGAAGCATTAGCAAAGTTGTTTGGGTGCTTCTTCTTTTATGTGGTTTACTTTATCCTATGACATGCTAAATATAAGAAATTTTCGGCCCATGTCCCTTTTACGAAAACAATACGACGCACATGTCAATTTAAGAATTTATTTTTACTGAAACGGGGCTAGCTGGAAGTACTTCGATGAGATCTAGAGTAGCAATATCCTAATCAGTTGGTTAGTTTGTAGTAACGGTAAATATCAAATATTAGGAGAGATTGTAGCTTGTGCGGGCGTCTAATATATTACTACATGGTAACTTTTGGGTGTTTTTAAAATTGGGACGCACATAACCAGTGACGCAACATTGCTTCTTCTTTTTAAGATTAAGCCGACACAATTCTTCCCATTGACGCCACACTTCATGAGAAACATTTTTCTCTAAACATAAGCCTAAGTTCACCATTCAGATAAGCTTGGGCAACCGAGATATCTTGGTCATTAGAAATTTTAAAAAGATTCCGAAAACATACAACCAAGCAATAGTTGTCTAGCCAGACATCACTTCAGAACTTAATTTTCATTCTATTCCCTTAGTTATCTCTCTTCACAGACTGCTCTCCCTGCAGCAACAATTTGTTAAAGATGACCATAATGTTAAACCCCTTTGTATTTCCGTCCACATGTACATATAAGGAGTATGGAGTAAGTACTCCAACGCCCGTATACGTATCCTGGTGGACCTCCCTTGTACTGCCTGCGATTGGGGCTTTCCTTCGCATCATATAAACACGTAACGCGAGACTCGGAGAGTCATCGCTTCCTCGCAGCTTTCACATGGTATGAGAGCTATTTTCTTCCATGACCTAGCCGCCGAAGAACCGATCTACCAAAAACCCTAGAAACAAAACCCAGAAACCACACCGCCCTCCTCCTCTCGATCAGCCATGTCGAGCTCATCCTCGGTGATGTCCTTGGATGCTGCCTTGGGAGCTCCTCCCACGCAACTTCTCACGAGGGACAATTACCTCGGGTGGAAGGCTCTTGTAATGCCGGCGCTACGTGGAGCACGTGTCCTCTCTCTCGTTGAAGGGAAGGAAAAGGCGCCAGAAGAATTCGTGGAGGTGGAGTAAGCCGGGAAGAAGACGATGATCGAGAACCCCGCGTTCACCGTGTGGATCTCGAGAGATCAGCAAGTGCTGCGATTCCTTTTGAATTCGCTCTCGCCGGACATGCTCGCGCACGTCACCGGCCTCGACACCGCTGCTGAAGTGTGGACTGCAATCTCTGCTATGATCTCTGCCCCGTCAAGGTCCAGGATCCAAAGCCTACGATCAGCCCTCAATGATACAAAAAAAGCAAACCTCACCGCCGCCAAATATTTCGCCAAGATGAAAGCTCTCGCCTCCGAGCTCGCGGCGGCCGGAAAACCCCTTGATGATGACGAGTTCATCGGGTATCTACTCCATGGACTGGATCAGTCCTACAACGCCTTTGTTGCTGCTATTAATGCCAACCCTGGCACCACACTGGCGGATCTTTTCAGCCAGTTAAACGCATACGATGCTCGTCAAGAATTGGAAGAAGGACAAGATTACGTATCCTCTGCAAATCTCGCTCGGCGGGGTGGAGCTCCCCAACAACGAGGACGTCAGGATGATCGCGCTCGTGGACGTGGAGACGATTGCCGCCCGCGCCAGGACGATCGGCCTCGCCAAGATGACCGCCCGCGCCAGGATGGGCGTGATCGCGGTGACTACGGTCGCGGCGACTACGGCTACCAGCGCCAGGACGTGCGCGGAGATTATGGGCGCGGTGACTACGACCGTCCACGCCAGAATGGGCGCGGTGACTACGGTCACCCGCGTCAGGAGGACCAGCGCCGCACGGACTATGGCCGCGGTGACCTCGGCGATCGCAGTGATCGCGGTGACTACGGCAGGGCGAGCACGCGGTGATCACGCAGAAGATGGCTATCGTCAAGATGGTCGACGTCGTCGCGCTCCAACACCCTACGTCGACACCACTTGTCAAATCTGCAAGATTCACGGCCATCCTGCTCGTGACTGTTGGTGGAGGTACAGGGATGATCACCATGATGATGATGGTGGCAATAGGGGCAACAAGGGTGCCCACATTGCCTCCTATGGTGTCGATACCAACTGGTATTGCGACACTGGCGCGACAAACCACATCACTGGCGAATTAAGCAAGCTATCAACACATGACAAGTATGCGGGGCGTGATCGTGTCCACACCGCGGATGGTAATGGTATGCAAATTAAACATATTGGTCATTCAATGCTTTACACTCCTCATAATTCTTTACATCTTAATGACGTTCTCCATGTTCCTAGTGCATCCAAAAACCTAATATCAGTTCATAAACTTACACTTGATAATCATGTCTTTCTAGAGTTTCACCCACATTTTTTCTTGATCAAGGACCAGGAAACAAGGAGAACTCTGTTTAAGGGACTCTGTCGTGATGGTCTCTACCCGCTAGTGCCTTTCTCTACCGGGTCTTCTTCCAAGCAAGCTTTCAATACAATAAAGCCGTCTTCCTCGACATGGCATCGCCGCTTAGGACACCCCTCATCCTCTGTGGTGCAGCAAGTTCTTAGGAAAAACAATATTTCCCATACACCTGAAATAAACCCATACATTTGTGATTCTTGTCAACTAGCTAAGAGTCATCAATTACCCTACCCTGTCTCTACTAGTGTTTCCACTTTCCCTTTGGAACAAGTTTTTTCTGATGTATGGGGTCCAGCACCTCTTTCTGTTGGAAAACATGCTTATTATGTGAGCTTTATAGATGATTTCAGTAAATTTACATGGATTTATTTGCTCAAGAAGCGTTCTGATGTTTATCAAGTTTTTCTCAACTTTCAAAAACTAGTTGAACGCAAATTTGATAGAAAGATCATTACTATGCAAACTGATTGGGGAGGTGAATATGAAAAACTCAACAGTTTCTTTCAGAAAATTGGCATCACTTATCATGTTTCATGTCCACATGCACATCAACAAAATGGTTCTGCTGAACGCAAGCATCGTCATATTGTTGAAGTAGGACTTGCTTTGTTAGCTCATGCATCTATGCCTCTCAAGTTTTGGGATGATGCTTTTCTCACTGCCACTTTTCTGATCAATCTCCTTCCTAGCAAAGTTATCAATTCTGAAACTCCAGTTGAACGTCTTCTTCACAAAAAACCCAACTATGACTCTTTTAGAATATTTGGGTGTGCATGCTGGCCAAACCTTAGACCCTACAACAAAAGAAAGCTTGAGTTTAGATCTACTAGATGTGTCTTTATTGGATATAGTCCTCATCACAAAGGTGTTAAATGTCTAGACATCAAAACTGGACGTGTTTATATCTCTCGAGATGTGGTTTTTGATGAACATGTTTTTCCTTTTGCCTCCCTACACAAAAATGCTGGCACTCGTCTTAGCCAAGAAATTCTTCTATTGCCACATGATTCTATTCCACACACAAACACTAATGAGGATGTAAACATTGATGATCATATGTCCATACCTATTGTCCCTGTTGTTACTAATTCAGTTCAGCATGCTGCAAAAAATAATGTGACAGCAGGTACTACTAACTCTCAGCAAGTTACAGCTGAAAATTCTGGTCCAAACAGTGCAGAAACGAGTTCAGGAGACATTTCTGAAAATTCGCTACAAGACAATAATCATGCTGATTTTGAGGTGGATTCTGGAGCTGCTGGTGATTCCTCAGACTCTGCGCACAACGATCCCGAGGAGGATTCGCCTCAGCGTCAGGCGCCCACGCGCTCACGGTCTCCCGTGCGCGCGTGGGCGCCTGACGCTGAGGCGAACAGGGAGCTGCCACGTCGCCCCGTCCTCGTCCAGGGATGAGATGCCCCGGTCCCGCTCCAGGTCGCTGTCGCCCCGCGACAGGACTGCGCCCCGGTCCCGCTCCAGGTCGCTGTCGCCCCGCGACAGGACTGCGCATGCGCGGCCAATGCATGCCGCTGCACCTGACTCCGTGCACACGGACTCCTCTGCAGCTAATGATGGCGCCAATCATCACCATAATGGCACTCCTGATCAAAATGATTCCGGTGACACTCCAGGATCCTCTGTGGCAGACCACACTGCGCCCCCGGTTTCTCCTGTGCGCACTAGGCTCCAAAAAGGTATTACAAAACCCCGTGGGTATACAGATGGCACTATTCGTTATGGTCGTTCCACAAATATATATAGAGCAAATGCTGCTAGTTTTGGCTTGTTTACTTCCACAGGTGAGCCATGTTCTCTATCTGAAGCCATGCATGACTCACGGTGGAAAGGGGCGATGGATGAAGAACTTGATGCACTCATGCAGAACAAGACTTGGCACCTTGTTCCCCCCTCACCAAATAAAAATTTAATTGACTGTAAGTGGGTATATCGCATAAAGAAGCATGCAGATGGCATAGTTGACAGGTATAAAGCTCGGTTAGTTGCAAAAGGATTTAAACAACGGTATGGCATTGACTATGAAGATAACTTCAGTCCTGTTGTAAAGGCTGCTACTATCAGACTTGTTTTGGCAGTTGCAGTCTCTAGGGGCTGGAGTTTGCGGCAGGTAGATGTCAAGAACGCGTTTTTGCATGGTGTTCTGGAAGAAGAGGTATACATGAAACAACCACCAGGTTTTGAAAATTCTCACACTCCTCATTATGTTTGTAAACTTGACAAGGCTCTATATGGTCTCAAACAAGCTCCCAGGGCATGGTATTCCAGACTCAGTACAAAGTTACAATCACTTGGTTTCACTCCTTCCACTGCTGATACCTCTCTATTCTTATACAACCGAGCTGACAATAGTAATGTTTATGCTAATCTATGTTGATGATATAATAGTGACTAGCTCCTCAGATCAGGCCATCCCAGCATTACTTCATGATCTCAAGGATGATTTTGCTCTCAAAGATTTGGGTGATCTTCACTTCTTTATGGGTATTGAAGTTAAAAGGACTAATGATGGTTTGCTACTCACTCAAGAAAAATATGCTACAGATCTACTTGCTAAAAGTGGTATGACAAAATGCACTACATGTCCTACACCAATGTCTTCTACTGAAAAATTATCTCTTGTTGATGGTACACCTCTTGGTTCGGATGACAGCACAAGTTATAGGAGCATTGTAGGTGCACTTCAGTATCTTACATTGACTCGGCCAGATATATCTTTTTCAGTAAACAAAGTATGTCAATATTTGCATGCTCCCACAACATCTCATTGGACAGCTGTCAAGAGAATTCTGAGATACATCTGTGGTATTTTGAAAGTTGGACTAACTTTTCAGAGATCTTCATCTAGTTTGCTTAGTGCATTTTCAGATGCCGATTGGGCAGGATGTCTTGATGATAGAAGATCAACAGAAGGGTTTGCCATTTTCTTTGGACCAAACTTAATCTCCTGGAGTGCACGCAAGCAAGCCACAGTATCTAGGTCCAGCACAGAAGCAGAATATAAATCTCTAGCCAATGCTACAGCAGAGTTAATATGGGTTGAGGCACTGTTGAAAGAACTTGGTGTGTTACTAAAGGTAAAACCATGTTTATGGTGTGATAATTTAGGAGCTACTTATCTTTCAGCAAATCCTATTTTCCATGCCAGAACCAAGCATATCGAGATAGATTATCATTTTGTTCGTGAGAGAGTTGCAAACAAACAGTTAGATATCAAGTTCATCTCAAGTAAGGATCAAGTCGCAGATGGTTTTACTAAACCTTTGCCTGTTAAGGAGCTTCTAGAATTTAGGCATAATCTCAACCTTTCTCAAGGTTGTGGTTAAGGCGTCTGTTAAACCTCTTTGTATTTCCGTCCACATGTAGGTATAAGGAGTATGGAGTAAGTACTCCAACGCCCGTATACGTATCCTGGTGGACCTCCCTTGTACTGCCTGCGATTGGGGCTTTCCTTCGCATCATATAAACACGTAACGCGAGAGAGTCTCGCTTCCTTGCAGCTTTCACACATAAATCGTACGAGGCAGGCAGCAACCGGATGCAGGATCCAGACGGAACTGCATGAATTATAATACGGACATCACCTCCCCATCGTCACTCCTACCGCCGAGAGCTGCTCATTCACAAAGGAAAGTGCCACGAAGGCGACTGTCTTCTTCTGCGCAGCACCTCATCATCCCGTTTGGTACATGCCAGATCAAAACGGGTTGTTTGGATCAGCTGATTAAGTATCATCTGTCAAGATCGACCAATAACTTGAAACTCGTAGAGTTTGCAAACTGCATTTTCTATGTCAGAAATGCATGGACCAAGATCGAACATGAGTTGGTTGGATCGATTTAAAGCTAGCTATTTTCTTCAGAAAAGAATGAAGTTTGTATCTCCCGGCCGCGGTATATCTGATGGCATGTTTCATCTCGGATATTTGTGACAACCATGCGTGTCAAAGTGGTAAGATTGCACAACGACACGTCATATGGGCGATAATCATCGGTGCCCATCGTTTTCCTTTTAAAGAATATATGAAAAAGAAGTGAACATAAACAAATCACTCAACTTGAAGAAAGAAAAGAAGAGGAAGAACTGAAGAAGCAAAGCACTTTGCTGCAGCAGTCCGTTATAAATACCCACACAGCAGCACCACCAAGTTCCCCCCTCCCCCGCTCTCTCCTCCACACTTTGAGGAACACTCCATCGTAAGGGACGATTACAAGGCAGAGAAAAATCATTATACATATAACGTAGTTTTAACTCAGATCTGAGCAATGGGGGAGGAGGACATGACACGCAAGCCTGATGCTGCCGCGGCGGTGGAGCTGCCAGGGTTCGTGATGAGCGCGGAGGAGGCGGAGCGCGCGGCCGCGGCGGCCGGCGTGGAGACGGTGGAGGACCTACTACCCCTGCTGATCCCGTCCGCGATGCGTCGGGCGCGGCCCCCGATCTCGCGATTCCCCGTCGGCGCCGTGGGGCTAGGCGAGAGCGGCCGCGTTTACGCCGGCGTGAACCTCGAGTTCCTTGGCGCCCCTCTGTCCCAGGTGGTCCACGCCGAGCAATTTCTGATCACCAACGCCGCTGCCGCCGGGGAGACCGCGCTCCGCGCCATCGCCGTCTCCCACATGCCCTGCGGCCACTGCCGGCAGTTCATGCAGGAGATCCGTGGCGCCGCCGGGATCCGGATCCTGGTGACCACCGACGCCGTCGACGGCTGCGCGCCCGAGTGGCGCACGCTGGCGTCGCTCTTGCCCCGCCCATTCGGCCCCCACGACCTCCTCCCCAAAGACGCCCCCCTCGTCCTGGAGCCGCACGACAACCCCCTTGGCGATACCGTCGACGCCGCTGCCAATGGCTTCGCCGCTGGCGACCTGGAGACGCGCCTGAAGGACGCGGCGGAGGCCGCGGCGCGCGCCGCGCACGCGCCATACAGCGGGTGCCCGTCGGGGTTCGCGGTGGCGGACGGGGAAGGGAAGGTGTACGCCGGGGGCTGCCTTGAGTCGGCGGCGTACAACCCGACGCTCGGCCCCGTGCAGACGGCCATCATTGCGATGGTTGCCGCCGGAGGCGGTCCCGCCGGGGATGTGGTGGCGGCGGCACTGGTGGAGAAGGACGGGGCGGTGATAGCGCAGGAGGCGACGGCCAGGATCTTCCTGGCCGCCGTGGCGCCACAGGCGACCTTCCACGTGTACAAATACAGGTCGTCCGATGTGTGATGCACGCCTCCGGACCCCTCTGGTGGGGAGAGCAGGAGGCGAGATGGGACGAGATAATGTTCATATAAATCCTTAAGAATAAGGGAAAGATGAGAAAGAATCTTGTGCAGATGGATGACCTGTAAATTCCACATGGCGCTTGTGATGATTGGACACGGAGAGCTGGGATCTGTGTGATTAGTATTCTTCTGTTCATGTGTGTGTTATTATGAGAAATAAACAAGTAGGAGTAGAAATTCCTTTAAATTATGCCGTAATAAACAGGCGGTGGAGCATTTTCTTGGAAGTGAGTTGCTTCACCTTCCCCGTCTCTTGCTCTGTGTTCTAAGTACGTCGCTGTTTGAATGGATTATTGGGCACTACAGCTCATGACTCGTGATTATCATACTACAGAAATGGTTAGCGATGAAGGATCTCGTGCTGCACGCACTGCGTGACATGTTGCGGTCACTGCTATGTGACTATCCAATCAGGCACGATTTGTCTGGTCCACTTTTTCTTCCTTGCAAGTCTCAAACATGTATGAATGATGGATCGCCTTTATAAACTTTTCTCGATGGATCTGAGCGTTAGTAGTTGGTGTAGATTAGTGTGGATTACATAGGCTCGACAAGTGCAGTCACCGCCGAGGTATGTTCCTGATTAGATGACGCAAAGCGCAATTATGCAAATCATAGTCAAGGAGTACCGCGGCAATTTCTTTGCTGGAAGAAAGTCTATTTGCTGATCACTCCCGATTGTTAAACAAACGCAAGTATAAGTGTCCCAGAGAAAACAACAACCTCTGTGCAGAGAAAGCGATGGTCTATGAGTGACAAATCAAATCAGTCACAGAAAAACAAGGTATAAATAATAAATTAGCAGCCACCGGTTTTTGACTGCGATCCCATCGTTTCTCGGCTGTGTTTAGCGTCCTTGTCCCGGACCTGACCTAAATGGTTCCGCCTCCAAAGTAGTGGTCGCTTTCCGATGGCTATGTAAGCAGTGGCTTGTGCTCGACAGCTCGAGCTCACTCTACGCCCATAACCCATTACACCAAAAATGTTTTCTCTCGCCGCGCATGCAATGCACACGCAGCTTGTACAAGACAGGAGAAAGTGTAGCCAAGCACGCGACTACACTACGCATACGCGCTGGAGTTTGTGCCCGCTTGCTCTGCAGTTTCGTGATGGAGCAGCTACGGATTAAAGTAATCGTGATCTTCGATCTAATCAGCTGTCACCTCAGTATAAGTTTAGCTAAGACGTATTGCCTTGCTACTTGTCGGTGTTGGTTGTCCCGTAGCCATGGACGGCTCAGAATGGAAGCGGCGGTTCAGACGAATGCAGCATATTCCTTACCTGCATTTGTATTCACCTTCGGCTCAAGGCGCAAAACAGCAAGGGCGTCTAAAGAACACCAACTCGCCGTACCTTGCGCACCAATGTGGAGAATCGGACATACGGATTCTGCGGCGATCATGTGCGTCCTGATCAACTTCTTTAAGCAATAAAAGGCTTTTTATCTAAAAAAAAAGTGTGCGTCCTGATCTTAGAAAAAAAATTGGTATGTAGTACTCACTCTGTCTTAAATTAATTGTCACAAAGTTTGACAAAGAGAGATGCTAAATTCATTAATTAGAAAGAAGAGCGATTCACTTTTAAGAAAACGGGGATGGAATAACCGTACAAGACTCGTTTAATTAGACAAATGCTCTAAGGTGTTGCTTCATCGATAGCAAAGTATCAGAGTATCAGGAACCCCAGGACTGAAGTTAGCAGCTAGCTTAACTGCGACCATACTGGATGGCGCACGGACGGGGAGCGTCCCCCTCACCGCGCCACGGCGGGTGACCTATGCCCGGTGACTCCCTGATGCTCCCGACGGACCGCCGGCTGGCCGCTGCGCCTCGGGTGACCTCGCTGAGCTTGGAGCGCGTGGGGATGGCGGGCTCGCTGGAGAAAGGCGCCCGCTGGGCGGATGTCGCCGACGAGGAAGACGCTGAGACGGCGGAGCGCCTGGAGGCCGAGCGCTGGTGCTCGCCACCGGCTCTGCCCACGCTCGGCGACTTCCTCGCGGTGGCATATCGCTCCCCCCGTCGCACTCCGGCGAGGTTTCGCACCTGTGCGCCGCGTCGCGTGTCTTCCGGCGGCGCTGCTCCGGTGGTGGAGGCGGCGGCCCCATCTGCTGCTGCTGGCTTACCCGTGGACCCAGGGTTCGCCCCTGGGACCGCGCGCGTAGGGCCTCCGGCGGCGGATGCGGTGGTGGCGCGCCGCCGCCCGAGTCGGCCGCCGTTCATCGTCCGGATTGGTAGTGTGACTGCGGGAGACGGGGGCTCTCTCCTTGGGCCTGGGCCGGTGTCGGGACGGAACCCTAGGCCTGCTCTGGAGGGCCCGGCGGCTCGGCCCATCATGGGCTGGCGCAGCCAGGACCCCCGAGCGGCTGATGGGCCGCTCCCGGCCCGTCAACGCGTGCGTCTGGATCTCGAACAGATCCCGTGCGTCCGATCTAGGGTTTGTTGACCCCGTCAACCAGGTTCGCCAGTCTCACGTTCGCAAGTCTCACGCCCCTGCTCGGGTTGTCGTCGCTACTCCACCGCCGCCGCCTCTCCTCAGATCATTCGCCGACGTGGTCTCCTCCCCGATGAAACGCTCTCGGGAGGACCGGTCCCCTCCGCGGCGGGGCCGCTCTCCGCGCCGCTCCCCGCCCTCGTCTCGAGGCCCGCAGCCTCCGTACCGCCCGCCGCCTCGCAGGCCTCCGGTCAGCGCGCCGGCTGCGCGGGGCTCACCTGGGCGCCGTGGCGGTGTGGGCCAGGCCCACTCCCCCCGCAGGCCTCCTGGGCAGACCGGGGCGGGGCTCGACCTGGGCCAGCTCCCGGGCGCTCGGCCACAGGGAGGATCGCCAGGAGCCAGCGCTCGCGAGGAGGAGCTCCGGGCGGCTCTGGTGCAGCGCCAAGGTGCCCCCTCTGGGCCCGAGGGGGCTGTGCTGGGTCGCCGGGAAGAGGTGCTGCCACGCCCCGACGGTTCTAGGGGTGGCCCTCGTTCAGGGGAGGTGGCTGGGGGCGCCCGAGGCACGATGACGCGGGGGTTGGGTGCTGATGCCCGGGATGGCGCGCGTGGGGTCCAGCGCCCGGGGTCACGGGTTGGTTGGCGCTCAGGTGATCGCGGCGGCGATTGGCGCCGTGACCGCTCACCTCGCCGCGAGACTCGTGCCCCCCTCCAGCTGAACTACCCACGGAGCCGAGGAAAAAGAAGAACAAAAAGAAGAAGAAGAAGAAGAAGAAGAAGAAGTCGTCGACCGAGGAGGGGGTGCCGAGGGTTGACGTCCAGGCCATCTCAGCTCCTCAGCAGGTGGTGGGTGGGGTTCCACCGAGGAGGGGGACGCTCACTCTGCTCGGACATGGTATTGACTCAGGGTTCTACTACATCGACATGGGGGGCGTCGCTTTATCCTCGCCAGAGTTTATGGCGGTAGTGACGGTCCTCCCGGATCCTTCCCGATCTCCGTCGGTGGTGATCTCCGCTGAGGTCATCCGTGCGGCCTTCCTCCTCCTCGACCCTGCAGCGCCATGGGTGGTGACAGAGCTCTCCCCCTCTGAGTTTGCGGTGGAGTTCCCGTCACTGAGCCTCCTCACGACGCTGGCCTGGGGAGACTCGACTACACTACGGGGTTGCAACATCAAGGTATCCATCGAGCGCTCCTTCGTCGACCCGGCCTCTCGCGCTACTCTTGCTTCGGTGTGGATTCGGATCCATGGGATTCCGCTGGAGGCGAAGACTGTTCCTATCGTGGACCTGATCTCTCAGGCGGTGGGGCGTCTTGTGGAGATAGACACGGCCTCGCTCCCGGGCAGGGGCCCTGTCCGTCTTCGCATGATGGTCCCGGATGTCTCCAAGCTGGAGGGGCCCCTGCCTCCGTTCTACTTCGACGGCGTGGACCGTCCTCTTTCGGTGGAGGTGGAGGGTGAGGTGGATCTGCACCGATCTCCCCCACCTCCTCCCCTGCGTCACTCTCTGTCCACACACCGCGACAGCTCTTCCGAGACTGAGGGTGACTCCTCGGGAGACGACTCTGGCGACAGCCCAGGGGGCGAGGCCCCTCCTCAGGGGACGGCGGCCCCAGCTCCAGAGGGTCCTCCTCTGTCGGGGCAGGCGGCCCCGCTCGCAGCGTCACTCCAGGTCTCTGCCTCGCTCTCTTCCCCTCCCTCCGCAGTTCCTCCTCCCTTGAGTTCGCCGGCTCGGCTGGCCCTTGTGGACGTCTCCCATCAGGTCTCGCAGGTTCCTATGGGCCCGTCTCTCTCACAGTATGGGTCGAACCTATGTGAGGGGGCAGGTTCCCTAGATCTTGCGAGCCTCGTGGCAGACGCCCTTCTTGGGCTGCCCTCCCCTCAGTCGGGATCGGAGGCGGCAGACTCGGGAGGAGTGAGCATGGAGGTGGCGGCTCCGGTTTCGCCTCGCTCTCCAGGGGTGGTCTGCTACACCCGTTCGCCTGGGACCCCCCCACTCCTCCGCAGGGGTCCCCGGCCAGACTCCCAGCCACGCCGGTGCCGGACGCTCGTACCCAGGGTGCGGTCGTCACCGCCTCTCCCGCACCTGGGGTCACGACGCGCCGTAGCGCCCGCATCGCCCGAGCCAGGACGGAGGCGGAGGTCGTCGAGCCGACGGTGAGCGAGCTGGCATCTCGCCGCCAGGCGGCTCGCTGCCTGGAGCCTGGTACGTCCCGCCTCTCTCACGTCACCCCCCCTCTCCTGCCCCCCACTCTGGTTCTAGGTTCTCGGTTCTCGACTCGGTTCCCCTTGAGGCGCTGGCCCAGGTTGCAGCTGACAGTGGTGTTATCTTCCGTGGGGAATGTGGTCCCCGGGAGGAGCAGATTGAGGCCATTAGGGCTAAGGAGATTTACGAGGGTTCTCTGGCAGCTGCTCGCGCTCAGGCGGAGTGTGAGCGGCTGGCCCCCTCGACGTCGACTGGACAACCACGGGTGACTCCGGGGTCCAGTACGGACGGTTCTCCTAGGCCCTTAGCGTCTGTGGCCCCCGTAGCTCCACCCCAGTTGGGGAGGAAACGGGGACGCCCCCCCAAGGCGACGTCCAGGCCCTCGACTAGTGGTAGGGACACCTCAGTCCCCCCTAAGGGGACTTCCCCCGACATGGTTTCCCAATGAGTGTCTCTACATTCATTTGGAACATGCGGGGGTTCGGGGCGGACGGCCGCCAACTTCAGCTCACCAACCACATGCGGCAGGAAAATGTGGATATTGTGGGCCTACAAGAAACGATTAGACAAGACTTCTCCATTGCTGAGCTTCAGAGACTGAGCCGATCCAAATTTGCTTGGAATTGGCTTCCTGCCTCGGGACACTCGGGCGGGATCCTCCTTGGTGCCAAGGAGGAGACCTTTCAGGTGGACGACATGGACCGTGGGGATTTCTTCGTGAGCATGTCGCTCACCCATAGACGGTCTAACCTCCAATGGGAGGTTATCATTGTCTATGGACCCGCGGACCATCGACGGTCCACTGAGTTCCTTGCGGAGCTTGCGGCAAAGGTGGAACGCTGCCCCATTCCTGTAGTAGTGGCCGGGGACTTTAACCTTATTCGGTCCCCGGAAGATAAGAGCTCGGACAACGTGGACTTCCCTAGGATGAGGATGTTCAATGACTTCATTGCTGACCTAGCCCTGCATGAGATAGAGAGGGTGGGGGCCCGTTATACCTGGACTAATAACCAGGTGAACCCCATCCGGAGTGCCCTTGATCGGGTCCTAGTCTCAGTCGAGTGGGAGATTGCCTTCCCGCTGTGCTCGCTTCGGGCGCTCACTAGGGTGGGATCGGATCACGCTCCCCTCCTATTTTCATCTGGAGGGGGGACTGTGCCTAGACCTAACCGCTTCCACTTTGAGGAGTTCTGGCTTGAGCAGCCGGGATTTGTGGACTCGGTGGGAAATAGGTGGACGGAGGCCGCGGCCGCCCCGCCTCGCGTCTTTAATGCGGTGGATGTCTGGCATCATTGTGCTAAGATGATCCGCCAATTTATGCGAGGCTGGGGGGCTAACGTGGGGGCGGATATCCGGAGACATAAGGCCCTGCTTCTGTCCCAGATTCAGGCGCTTGATTCTGTGGCCGATGCTCAAGGTCTCTCTACGGATGAGTGGCTCCACCGCTACTCCCTGGAAGCCTCACTGATGACTGTGTTTAAGGGAGAGGAGATCTTCTGGCGCCAGCGTAGCCGCCAGAAATGGTTGTTGCTGGGGGACGCCAACACGGCGTACTTCCATGCTATTGCTAATGGACGACGCCGAAGGTGCTCGATCCCTTGGCTTTGGGCAGATGGGTCCCTCCTCGAGGACTCTCGGGAGCTGTCTGCCCACATCTACTCCTTTTACAAGGAGCTCTTCACAGCTGGTCCCCGTTCGGGGATTGCTCTTTCCCGAGACCTTTGGCGCTTAGACGCGCTGGTCTCAGAAGAGGAGAACGCGGGCTTAACCGCCCCATTCTTGCTAGAGGAGGTTAGCCGAGCGATTTTGGACATGAAGGCTAATTCCGCCCCCGGTCCGGATGGTCTTCCGGTGTCTTTCTTTCAGAGATTTTGGGCCCTTCTTCAGGCGGTAGTTATGCCAATGTTCCAAGAATTCTATATTGGGACCTTGGTGATGTCCCGCCTGAACTTTGGCGTCATCTCCCTGATCCCCAAGGTGGTTGGGGCTACGGATATCCGCCAGTTCAGGCCAATCACGGTTATCAACGTCATCCAACGCCTTTTCTCTAAGGTGCTTGCGATTCGGTTGGCTCCGGTGGTTCAGCGCCTAACTCACCCTCAACAGTTTGCCTTTACTAAGGGCCGTTATATCCATGACGGGATTCTGGCGCTTCATGAAATAGTTCATGAAGTGAGGGTACGTCACCATAAGGGTGTCTTCCTGAAACTGGACTTCCAAAAGGCTTATGATCGGTTGGACTGGGCGTTCCTGCGCCAAGTCCTCGAACGTCGAGGGTTTGATAATAGGGTCGTCTGCTGGATCATGCAGACGGTCACGAGCGGGAACACGGCGATTAACATTAATGGGGAGATTGGATCCTCCTTTAGGCCCTCCTGCGGGGTTAGACAGGGGGATCCCTTATCCCCCATCTTGTTCAACCTAGCAGTCGAGTCCCTTGCGTCTATGTTAGAGCTGGCCAAGGAGGCTGGCCACATCTCGGGTGTGGTAGGCCACCTTATCCCTGGAGGAGGGGTTACCCACCTCCAGTATGCGGACGACACAATGATCATGGTAGAAGGCTCGGACTTAGATATCCGTAATCTGAAGTTCCTCCTCCTTTGCTTTGAGTCCATGTCGGGTCTAAAGATTAACTTTGACAAGAGCGAGGTGGTGGTTTTGGGGTATCCACCGGAGGAGCGGCAGCGCATTGCAGATAATTTCAACTGCAAACTGTCCTCGTTTCCGGTGGAATATCTTGGAGTCCCTCTAGGGGACTCCAGGATCTTGATGAGGGACCTTGAGCCCCTCATAGACAGAGTCAGGGCTAAGGCTGAGCCTTGGTGCGGGAGGTTCACCTCGAAGGGGAGCAAATCCGTGCTTATTGACTCTTGCCTATCCAGTATGCCTATGTACATGATGGGTCTCTACCTTCTTCCGGAAGGGGCCCATAAGGCATTTGACAAGGAGCTCTCTCAATTCTTTTGGTCGGCCTCCAATGGCCACCAGAAGTACCATATGGTCAAGTGGGCTCACGTCTGCGCCCCCAAGGATTTTGGGGGCATAGGGATTCTTTCCTCGCGAAAGATGAACACTGCTCTCATGCTAAAATGGGTGTGGCGTATCTTGCAGGACGACGGAGGTCTCTGGCTTCAGCTTATCAAAGAGAAATATCTGCGAGGCTGCCCTCTGCTGTCCTGTGAGCGCCGGGAGGGATCCCAATTTTGGAAATCCCTCCAATCCATTAAAGATGAGATCCGAAGAGGGGCGCGCTTCATTATCGGGGATGGGAGGCGCACCCTCTTCTGGGTAGACCTTTGGATAGGGGATAGACCACTCCAACTGTCCTTTCCTAGTCTGTTTGCGATATGCTCAGATCCGCGGATGTTGGTGGCCGACGCAGCGCCGGATGGAATTTGGAACATCTCGTTCCGAAGGACGCTAGGCCCTGCAGAGGCAGTGGCATGGACTGAGCTTATCGCAACGTTGCCAGGGTCCTTAGAGGGGTCCCCGGACCGGGTTTCCTGGGGCCTCACAGCAACGGGCTCCTTCTTTGTGAAGTCGGCCTATCGTAGCCTCTTCTCCGGGCCTAGGCAGGAGTGGTCTGCTGGGTTATGGAAAGCCCCATTGCCTTTGAAGATCAAGATCTTTGTATGGCAACTTCTGCGGGACCGCCTCCCTTCGGGGGTGGAGGTCCGGAAACGCCAAGGCCCTGGTGATGGCAAGTGTCCTCTTTGTGGGGTTCCGGAAACGGAAACCCATATTATGTTCACATGCCCCGCGGCTAGATTTCTATGGAACTTCGTGTATGAAGGTCTGGGGGCCGAATGGAGGGCCTCAGACCTTGGCGAGTTCCTGGAGGTCCAGGCAAGGAGGACGGGGAGGGGACGTCGCCTCTTCTGGTTCATCTTTGCTGGAATGTCGTGGACCCTGTGGACAATTAGAAATAAGATGGTGATTGAACGAGTTTTTCTTCGGCGTGCCTCTGACTCGATGTTCAAATTTCTCGCTTTTCTGCAGCAGTGGCACCCGCTATGTAGCCAGCGGGACAGAGCTCAGCTGGACGTCATGCTGGATCGGTTGGTGGCACTGGCGCGTCACATCTACACCTCATCCTCCCTGTCGAGTTGAGCCCTACACTTGAGGAGGAGCGCTACGGACCTCGCCTCATCTTAGTCGCTTATGTTCTTTTCTTTCCTTTGTTTGTTGCACTATGTCTATTTGGGCTCTTATGTGCTGTTGCCCCAGCAAGCTTGTAACACCTTTCTCTCTCTCTCTCTCCTTGTCATCTGAGGTGTAATGTTTGACTCTGGATTGGTGGTTGCTTTATTTATAAAGCGGGGCGTAAAGCCTTTTTCGGTCTAGACTCGTTTAATTAGAGGAAACTGAGTACAAGACTATACCGAATTCAAATCAATGACAACACACGACTCGATATGTCCAATCTCTAGCCAACAACGACGAAGATCCAATGACACAAAGAATTAAGGTCGTGTCGGACAGAACTTCCAAAAAATAAACATGACTCCACACATCTCAGAGCAACATACTCTCGGCCCATCGAGAACACGTTAGGGCGGATACTTTGGGACCATCGCTAGGCTATCCACGTGGATGTAATGTTTTTGTCTTTACTTCTCGTTGCTTCTTGTGCTTCGATGTAGGGAAACAGAGATGTTAGCATAAAACTACCACTTTACGGGCCGAATTTCAAAAAAACTACTCCCTCCGATCCATATTAATAGGTGCTGAAGTGGATGTATTTAGACATGTTTTATTGCTAGATACATCCACTTCAGCACCTATTAATATGGATCGGAGGGAGTACCATTTTACGTTCTGATTGCAAAAAGGAAAAAAGTACATGCCCTTCGGAGGATTGCGCGCTGCGCGTCCACCGGCTCCACCTTCTAGCACGTCTCTGCCACAGGTTCCACCCACGAGCACAGCGTGTCTCATGCCTTTCCCACAGCCGCGCTCATTCTCTCATCTGTAGCAACACGCTGCCGCATCCACGAGCCGTTCTTCTCCTCGACCGCTTCGCACGCGCAGGTGACCTGCGACGCCATGGCGGTGGACGTGGCCAGCTGCAGGGGACCGGCGACGCCAGTGCCTGCCGCGCCCCTTCTCCTCACACCTCCGCCGCCTGCCCACACTGCTCGCCGACCCTAACCACCTGATTTTGGTCCTTACACCACAATCCTTTGCTGCTCTGGAGGAGGTCCAACTGCTACAACCGTGTAGCCCATCGCAAAGGAGGAAGATGAACAAGGCGAGCCGGGGGCGTGGAGCTGCGTCGATACGTGCTACTTGAGGCGTGGTGGCGTGCTGCCATAGACGACCTCGGATGCAACCATGGGCGCCGATGCTAAAAAGGCCGCCGAAATCAGTTTTTTCTTTTTTTTTGCTAAAATAGCACAACTTTTTTTGCTGCACTTGTTATTTTGGGTTGTCATCATAGCATAAATTGTTTGCTAGAAATATTCTTCGGCGAGAGTCTCCGGTGATGTAACTTTTTTGCTAAAATAGCAAAATATTTTTGCTATAATTGTTCTCCGATTTTGCTATAGTAGTAGAATGTTTTTCCTACGGTGTCTCTGGCAAGGTTTTCCGACGAAGTCAAAAAGATTGCTACTATAGCATAATTTATTTTTTGCTGCAATTATTTTTCGTTTTTACTATATTAGTATAAAATGTTTGCTACTTTTTCTGTTAAATTTTGTCCACAAACCGATTTCTGCTCACTGCATCAATAGGGGGAGTTACGCAGCTGTCGGATATATACCGATTATGGGTATATCCGACATTGTTCTAAAGAGCTGGATTACCAGGATGACCTGAATGGTAATAGATTACGGTCCATTGGGCGGCCCAGTAAGCTGACGCGCATAAGCTGAATTCTAGAAGAACCCGGATCAAGGCCCACGTGGTACGGCTTGGAGTAGAAGAAGGATTCTTACTTTCCAAGTTAGAAGCTTACCTTAGTCTTCTAGGTTTCCTTTCTGTAAACCCTAACCCGGCTATCTATATAAAGCCGGACGGGAGATAAGAAAGATACGAACAATTAGCTAGAAGCCAACTCGTCGAGAAGTTGATCCTCGTCGAGTAGCTGAACCAACTCACATTGTACTTTGTATACTTCAGGCTTCAGCCCTGATTTAGTGAGATTGCAGGAGTAGGAACGCCGCCTAGTTGCGACGTACCGAACCTGGGTAACTTTGGTGTCCCTGGTTGACATACTACCAAGTTCCTCCCACGTCTCTATCAGTAGTCTCATGGCACCCCCATCTATGAAATCTACTACGATGTCTCAACCGTTGGCGCCCACCGTGGGGCCAGCAACGTCAGGAGTTATGTTCCGATCGGGGATACTCGGCGGAATCGACAGTACCATAACTGTCGGAAGCTTGGAATTCGACAACGACGTCAGGCGCTTCCTCGACAACGGATCGTACATGCCATCACGGAATCATCTGGTAAGTGCCTGCGTTTTACCGATTGGATCTGCAAACATCTTTATCGGATTAACTGCAGGCAATGGGATTCTGTGGTGGAAGTAGATTTATCCCAACCGTCCTATACCCAGTTGAAGAAAACTATGATGCCGGATTTTGCTCAGATCGCCAATATCCTGCTCAATTTGCTGCCTCTTCGGAGATGCCTGCACTGAGATCACACTTTATTGGTATGGTACAATCCGAGATCGCCGAAAACACGGACGAAAACAATCCCGTGGAAAAGGCAGAAGAAAACAATCCCACAGCAGAGGTGGAAGATCCGACATCTGCCGATACGACGATGAACTCGGAAGCCGATTCTGTGCTAGCCGCCATTGAGGCAAGATTGGAATCGGAACCCGGATCAGACGAACTCGATTCTGAAGACAAAGATGAAGACGCTTTCAAGAGAAAGGTAAAATCCTTTCAAGAGGGGTTCCATGAAGTGATTATGGCAAAACCGGCTGAAAACACGGATGCCGAAAGTCAGGAAGACCCTCAAACACCTCCACTAGATGAGGAAAGAGAGGCGGTGAAACCAGCCCAACTTACCCTGATGTCAAGGAATTGACAGAAGATGAATCTGGTAAAAAATCTCCCTCTTCCAAGAAAAGAAACAAGACTGCCAAGAAACTCCAGTACAAATTCCGGAAGAAAAAAACTAGTGGATCCCGCGAACGAAAACCTGGAAGAAGGAGGAGGAAGCGGAGTCAAGCCTGAGGAGAAGAAAACAAAGGAAATCCCCATTCCGCCAATTTCAGATCAGGATGAACGGGATTTACTTCAAACGCTAGTGGGACTCCACGAACCCCCTGAAGTGCTGGAAGCCAGGAGACAAGCTCTCCAAAGGCAACAACAACATCTATTCAGAACTCGGGAAAATCTCCTAAAAACCCAGGCTGACATTAAGTTGCAGCAGGAAGAAATTGAGGAGTACGAGAGAAGGAATAGATCTAGCATAAAACCTACATGGTTACCCGGAATCGCAAGACCGGAAGTATTGCCGCCAAAAGAACGGTTTCAAAGACCTGCCTGGCAAAAGCAAGTAAACGACATTGATGCCAAGGGCGAACCTATATACAGAACCGCAGCCGAAAACGCGGAAGCCGCATTCTCCATCATCAATGATGATCTATACTCCAATGACGAAAAAACTCCAAGGGGTGTATGCTTTCTTAGGAAAAGCATTGCAGCAGCAGCAGCGAGGGAAGGCAAGATCAGGGAAGTTGCACGACGACTCGGCCCTATGCAAAACAGCCACATGCGCCGCTGGAGCACCTGGACTTGGAGAACCTGGAGATTCAGGAAATTCAAAAGATAAGAAAGGAGATCCGGGGAAGGAAAAGAAAATTCCTGATAACAAAGATGCAGCGTCCAGAACCGGATCCCATCCGCCGAAAGGTGGAATTAACCCCCGAGATGAAGAAAAAACCCGGAAAGACGGAATAGCAATTCCCCTCCGAGACGCCCCGCTGAAAAAGCCGGAAGATACGATATTCCACACAGGCGTGAGAGATCCCGTACTCCTCCTAGGAATAAGGAAAGACAAAGGAGTAGAACTCCGCCTTATTCCAAAGGACAAGATAACGAAGGAAATAGGGATAACCCCAGAAAAGCGCGCTCGTGCAACAATGGACAAGAAAGGAGCGGATCCCCTTCTATCCATTCAGCCGGAAGATATTCCGTTCACGCTGATAAAGCGGAAAGAGATGATCTATACTTTGTACCTAAGTGTTTCACTGACAGGATCCGAAGAATAACTCTACATTCTGACTTTGCCAAAGTTGGTCCAACATATCAAAAATATACCGGCAGTACAAACCCATATACCTGGCTCTTAGACTACTACACAGCCGTCCAGATCAACAAAGGGACAAACTTAGAGGCGGTGAAATTCCTCCCCCTAATGTTACTGGATGGAGCCAGAGATTGGATTAACGGACTTCCGTCAAGAACCGTAGATAGCTGAGATGATATGGCTAAAGTTTTCACTCAACACTTTCGGGGAACCTACAAACGCCGCAATAGAATAAACCAGCTAAACCGCTGCACCCAGTTTGAAGATGAGCCATACGTTGACTTTATCTCAAGATGGACTGCAATGAAGAACAACTGCTCTGGAGTAAGTGATGTACAAGCAATGCATGCTTTCATCAATGGCTTAAAACCCGGCCTCGTACCATTCATGGTTGGTTCAAAAAAGCACAAAGATCTCAGATTTATGCTTACAACCGCAAATGAGCACGCAGCGGCCGAAGACGACATCAGAGCGAGAGGTGGAAGTATTGACGCTTTGGCTCAGGCCAAAAAGATGCCTCGCTCTGAGAAAAAAGCTACTTCAGAGTCACAGCAAAAGCCCAAAGAAGTTAATCTAGCCCTTGGAAAGGATAATGGCTGCACATGGAAAGGAAGAAACAGAGAACCTATCTCCTACACAAAGGAAGAGTGCAAAAAGATTAAGTCGGAAAACTGTGTCCACCATTCGCAATTTGGGAAACCTACCCATACTAACGCACAATGCCGGCTTAATAAGCATATCAAAGGCAGTGCGGGATCCGGGACCAAGGGGAAAAACTCTAAAAGCAAATTCTCCAAACAAAAGGCAGAAGCTGAAAAAGAAGACAGTGAATCGGACACTGACGAAAAAATCCAGGAACAACAGCGAAAAGGCGAACCAAAGTTCCCGAGAGTTGATGGAGAATGCAATTTAACTTTCCTCGCAACTCCCTCAGCAAAGGTGGCAAAGATGACACTTCCAGAAATAAACGTGGTTGTTCCACCAACCCCCAAATTCTTGAAGTACTCAAATACACCGATTACCTAGGATCAGTCTGATCATCCCGGGAATATCCCAGAACCCGACACACACGCTCCAATAGTAAGCCCTATTGTTCAAAACACTAGGCTAAAAAGAGTACTGATGGATGGAGGGTCCAGCATTAACATAATGTACATGGATACACTGAAGCATCTGCGAATTTCCGAGACCCAGCTCAATCATAGCAATATACGTTTCCACGGCATCGTTCCTGGCAGACAAGCACAATCCCTAGGAGAAATTTCCCTAGACGTAACCTTTGGAGAAAAAGAGCATTTCCATCAGGAAAAAAATTCTTTCGAGGTCGTGCCGTTCGAAAGTGTATACCTTGCAATACTCGGACGTCCAGCTTTCGCCAAATTCATGGAAAGATCATGTTATATCTATAACAAGCTGAAGATGTCAGGGCCAAAAGGAGGAGTAATCACCATCTCGGTAGAGTTCAAACTGGCAAACGAGCTGGAAAAAGGAAACACCCTTTGCGCAGAAAAAGTGCTAGAAAAGGAGGAACAAAAAGAGCTGGCAAAAGAAGTATCGCCGACAGAAATGCCGGCAGGAAGAGAAAGCCGGAAGCCGGCAGATAGTTTCAAAACTTCCGAGAATACAAGGCAGGTTATCCTAGATCCCAAAGATCCGACAAAATTTGTCGTAGTGGGAAATGGGATGACTGACAAATAGGAAAGCGAGCTCATCAAGTTCCTCCATGAGAACTGGAATATTTTTGCCTGGTGTCCTGCAGACATGCCAGGTGTACCCAGGGAACTTGCTGAGCATCAACTCAAGGTGATTCCAGGATCTAAACCCGTCAAACAAGGTCTCCGTCAATTTGACGGAAGAAGACGGAAGTCAATTGGCAAGAAAATTATCCGCCTATTAGCAGCTGATTTTATCCGGGAAGTTATACATAATGAATGGTTTGCGAACCCAGTATTAGTCCCGAAGAAAGATAGTACTGTTCTTAGGATATGTATAGATTACACCGGACTGAACAAATTGTGTCCAAAAGATAGGTTAGCGTTGCCGCGAATCGATCAAATAATAGATGCCACTGCTGGCTATGAGCTTTTATGCTTTTTGGATGCTTATTCCGGGTACCATCAAATACGTATGAAGGAAGAAGATCAAATCAAAACCTCCTTCATAACCCCGTATGGAACATACTATTACATAACCATGCCTTTTGCCCTGAAGAACGCATGTGCAACCTACCAGCGTTGCATGCAACGATGTTTGCATAGTCAGATTGGCAAAAATGTTCACGTTTAGGTGGACGACATTGCAGTCGTTTCCAAGGAAACAAACACGCTCCTTGAAGATTTGTGAGAAACCTTCAAAAATTTGCGCACTTAGAAAATAAAGTTGAATCCATTAAAGTGCGTATTCGGGGTTCCCTCAGGAAAACTTCTGGGTTTTATCGTTTTCCACGGAGGAATAGAAGTAAACCCGGAAAAGATCAAGGCGATCTTAAACATCTCAAAGCCTACGTGATTAAAAGATGTACAAAGATTGACGGGTTCTGCAGCCGCCGTCAGCATGTTCATAAGCCGGCTAGGAGATAAATCTCTGCCATTATACAAGTTGTTGAAAAAAATCCGACAAATTTGTATGAACAGAAGAGGCAGACAAGGCATTAACCCAGTTAAAAGAAACCTTGATGAAGGCTCCGATTTTGGCATCACCAAAAGACGAAGAACCCATGTTACTCTATCTCACAACAACAAACAGGGTTATCAGCGTTCTGATAGTTGTGGAAAGGCGGAAAGAAGAGCAAAGCATACCAGATCAACATCCGATGTATTATGTAAGCGAAGTTTTTTCCGAGTCCAAACAAAGGTACCCACACTATCAAAAGCTGGCATATGGCGTGTTTTTCGCATCTTGAAAACTCCGTCATTATTTCCAAGGACATTCCTTAACGGTGGTATGTAAACCACCACTAGGGGATATTATTAACAACGTGGACGCAACAGGCCGAGTAGCCAAATGGGGCATCAAATTGGCTGTGTTCGACATTAAGTAGCAACCCCGTACAGCAATTAAATCCCGGCCGTTGGCAGATTTCGTCGCTGATTGGACAGAAGAAATAGAAAACACACCAATGTCGGAGTCGGAATACTGGGTTATGCACTTTGATGGATCCAAGATGAAGGAAGTCGCTGGAGCTGGTGTAGTGCTAAAATCCCCAAAGGGAGATACTATGGAGTATGTATTACAAATACACTTCAACGCCAGTAATAATGTGACAGAATACGAAGCTTTGCTTCATGGCTTGCACATTGTAAAAGAAATATATGTCAAACGCATACTATGCTATGGTGACTCAGACTTGGTACATCATCAGCTCAACCAAACATGGGACGCCAAAAGCCCCATCATGGCCGAATATTGGAGAACGGTGGACGAGTTTGCTATTTGCTTCCTGAGATTTGAAGTACTTCACACCAAAAGGGAGGAAAATTGGAACGCGGATGCATTATCCCGCATGGGCTCGGAAAGAGTGAAAAGCCTACCACCAGGTGTGTTTGTCCAACATTTGCATGAACCATCGATAAAAGGTGGAGATGTTGATTATCCTCTCGTTTCCGAGTTAATTGAAGTCCTGCTCGTTAACCCGGATTGGACAATTCCATATTTAAACTTCTTAGTGGATCAGAAGTACCCGGATGGATCAGGCAAGGTCTTGCAAAGACAAATAAAACGTCGATGCAAATGATACATGGTAATCAATGGTTGCCTGTATAAACGCAGCACTATCGGAATTTTTCAGCGATGTATTTCGCCAGAAGAAGGCCAAGAAATATTGCAAGAAATCCATGCAGGATATTGCGTGCATCATGCTCAATCAAAAAGCATAGTTAAGAAAGCATCCGTGCAGGTTTTTTCTGGCTAACAGCCAAGACAGACGCCGAGCACATAGTAAATACATGTGTCGGATGTCAGTATTATGCCAAGCAGATGAATATGCCAGCCCAAACACTTAAAACTATCCCTATCACATGTCTATTTGCGGTCTGGGGGCTAGATATGATGGGACCATTCAAAACTGCAAGAGGTGGAATTACACATCTACTCGTTGCAGTAGATAAGTATACCAAGTGGGTGGAGGCAAAACCCATCAAAAAGCTAACCGGTGTAACTGCCAGGAATTTCATCATTGAAGTAGTCATGAGATACAGCGTTCCACACATCATAATTACCGACAACGGGACAAATTTCTCTATTGGAGAGTTGGCAAAATATTGCCGAAAACGGGAATACGCCTAGATCTTGCATCTGTGGCACACCCGCAATCCAATGGACATGTTCAAATAATGAATAGCTCAATCCTGCAAGGAATACGCCCAAGACTCGAATATCCTCTTCATAGAACAGTTGTAGCATGGGTAGAAGACTTACCTTCCGTGCTTTGGAGTATTCGAACGACGCCAAACAGGTCAACAGGGCAAACCCCGTTTTTCCCGATTTATGACGCAGAAGAGTGCTTCCAACGGACATGATCCATGATAGCCAAAGAGTTCAAGCTTTCGACGACTCGGATGCCTAAAGTGCACGACAGGATGCCGTCGATCTTCTAGAAGAAGAACGAGAACTTGTGCTTCAAAGATCCGCCATTTATCAGTAAGGATTACGACGTTACCATAGTCGGAAAATCAGGCATCATTCTTTCAAAGAAGGTGACTTGGTGCTAAGATCGGTGCAAGAAATAAAGCACAAGTTAGCCCCAGTTTGGGAAGGACCATTTGTCATTAGCAAAACTATGAAAAATGGATCATACTATCTTATAGATATTCGGGATACGGAGGATGATCCCGAAAGACCGAATCGCAAAAGAAAGAGAAAGATAGATGTCGAACTAGGGGAGAACAAAAGACCCTGGAGCATCAGCCTGTTACGTCCCTTCTACACTTAGTTCGATTTCTACGTAAACATCTTTGAGATCATGAAATAAAGTTGTCGGAATTTATATATCTATGTTTTTGCATGCTTATTATAGTATAAAGCATAAGTCCGCCTTATCTATTTCCCAACGATCTTTCAAAATACTCAATGTTAACCCGAATTGTGCCTGCGTGCTCGGAGTTAAAAAGCTGAATGATTTTCAGCCTAAGGAGGCTTAAGGAAACCCATATTATGCCTGCGTGCCTGAGTTTTATACAAGATTCCTTGTTTTTTCTCTAAGTATTATATGATTGTTTTTATGTTGGGTCACTGGAGCTAGTAAGTAAAGATGCCTTTAGTATGATACATGTTCCCGAGTTTCGACTGATTGGTTATACCAGTCACTTGGCATGAAGATTAGATACTATCGAGCCATTTCAAACACTAAGGACAGTTAAGACATATAAACCAGAGAACTTAGAAGATAAAGGAATAAAAACCCGGAAAATTTGCAAAGACTTAATAATTTTAATGCAAAAGCGGAGTACTTGTTTATACAAAGGAATAGAAAGCATTACAATAAGGTTTACATTGTAAGAACAATAATGCTTCTATTTTCCTACTCTACCCAGGACCAGGCAACTTCTTCAGACATCCGAGTTGTCGTCTTCGCTGCTGGATTCCTCGGGAGTTGCCGGGATTGCTTCCTTGGGGTAGAAGGTGGAGATGTTCACCATGTTGGCAATCTTGGTGGCGTGACCTTTGATCTCATCAAAGATGCTGGCCCGTTGAGGTTCCGTGTATCCCTGAGGGATGTCGGACGCCACACGCCAAGATTTGGCAGTGGGCTAGTAAATGCGCATGAGCCCAAGAGCCATGCGTGCACCACCACGAGACGCAGAACGGAGCAGGGACTCCTTGCGATCCGCCACCACCACGATAGCTTCCGAAATTTTTCAACTTCCGAGAACTCCCCAGATCTGGCGGGAATGTACCTATTAATAATCAACATTCCCGCAGCCTTGATCGCGGTGAATACCTTCCCGAAAGCCCGGATTCTTTCAATCCTGGTAAGCTGGGGGCTACCTCCTGTTTCAATGAACACACAAGTGTTAGAAAAAACAGGAGAAGGGGAAACAAGGAAAATCCGGTAAATGACAAAGTACTTACCGAGAATACGGTCCATCTCGCTGCCTTCTTCCAGGAGCTAGTTCAAGGCGTTCTCCAGGTTCCGGATGGTGGCCTTATCCTTCTCGGCCTGGCTGGAGGCCTTGGATTTGGCAATGCCAACAGCGAGTTGCCTGGCCTCCAGTTCTTTCTGGAGCTTCACAGTCAGTTTGTGAAGATCCATGGTTTCGCGGCGGAGGTTCTCGGCGTTGCTGGAAACTTCAGCAACTTGTTTAGCTTTCGCCAAAGAAGCTGAAAAGCAAGTAAAAAGAAGAGTTAGAAACTCGGAAAAATACTTAGACAAAATTGCGAATGAAAGGAGAAATTTTTTTATTACCTGCTAGTTCACTCATGTGACGCCCCGGGATCGGGCACTATGCAGATTTCAGCATTTCCGCCAAAATCCACATAATAACCGATTCTAGGTTGCCACTTGTGATAACATTACAACAATTTACGAATATTCCACAACAACAGAAGAGATATATACAAGACGACTCAAACGAGTCAAGAATACAACTTATACAATACAAAGATCCAAATAACAGCGGAAGAAACAACATAGCGTCCAACTACGGACAAGTTACAAATAGGACTAAGAGTCCTGAAGATAACCGATGGCGTCCAATCCCTGCCCAGGCCAAGCCGGAGGGATTCCCAAGCTAACGTCGTCAGACTTCAAACCTGTTGACTGCATTGTGGAATATGCAGCCACGAAATGGATTCGTGGGTCAGTACTATTAAGTACTGGCAAGTGGATAAACCATACTCACAAGATACCAACGTAACCAATCATCACAAGATACAAATAGTTTGGGTACAACGTAAGGAAGGGATTATTGCAACGAAGCAGCAGCGGGCTGCACTAACTAACTACAGAGACGCGCTACAACATCCGGCTAAAAGAAAGGGATAAGATAGCGCGATAAAACCAACTATAACTACTCACCAAACAATACCCATCCAGGGTTACCCCCTACTAAGGAAGCAACCCAAGGAAACTCACACTGTTGATTAAGGTGACATTCATTTTTATGGTGGAGGTAATTTATATTACTAGTCAAGTTATCATCGTTAAGTGTAACTTGTCTGAGTACTTGTTAGCCAGCACTTTCACCAAGTCATCCATAACCGCGGACAACACGGCTTCTCGAGAAGATTAACCCTGCAGGGATGCACCAATTTGACCGTACACGTAAGAATATCCCGCCAGATGGAAATGCACTTCCACCAAGCGAGGCACTCAACACAACCCAACTCTTCTTTGCATCAAGCCCAAAGAACCACGTGCTATGCGTGCGCGGCTAATCGAGCCCCCACGAAGAAAAGGGGGACCCTCATAGCACTCTAAGACCAGGCCGCCCTAAATGTCGACTACAAAATTTCCACCCTGGCGCCAAGGGTTCGCACCTGCATATGCATGCATCAAATGGAAAGCCCGAACTAGGTGTGGCGATTTGTTCGAGATGCGAATCGAATCAGAATTGCGGGGGGCGCCCATACACGCTTCCCACATGCGGTTAGTGCGCTCATCATGGATCGGAGGACAAGACTCTTTTTCTAATTAAGTTCGACACTAGCAGGCCTCAAAACCACGCCGGGGCTCCTGCCGGTGCCTTATCATCAAATTATTATTACCCAAAACATTAACATGTTGTTGATTAAGTTGAAACCCAACTATCAAACTAAACAGGTGATAAGACGGACAACAAGACTTGAGCGCAAACAACACTAAGCATGCAACTACGACACGAGGGCCAACAAGGTAAACAAACAACAGTTAATAGGAAGTGGAAGGAAGGCTATATCATGGTTGCAAGGTAAACATATGATAGGATCGAGACACAAGCATCGAATCATAAGGCTAGCATAAAGACAACGGAAAGAATCGGTAACAAGTGAGGAAAGGCAACATGGGTAGCAAGTGAGTATACTTGCCTGGAATCCAGTTTGGAGAGGTAGCAGAACTTGTCGTTGCTCACATCATCTCAGCGTCCTATCCGCGAAGAAGCAACGAACTAGAACAAACACCGGATGCAACAATTACTACTACGGTAAAAGATCCAGCATGATCCTAATTTTTTATATGATGACATGCGGGATGCAACGCAAAAGTACAACTTAGACAATTTAATCGGACCTGGAGTCCGGACAAATAATTATGGTTCAAGTTGTTTATCTAACCATTATATTAAATGTTGATTAACATGCAAAACAGTAAGTAGGTGCGCTAAAAATATTAAATGGAATAGGGCAATATTTAGTTAATACCCCAACACATTTCATATGTTGTTATTTAGTTGACATGCATAACATAGGCTAAAATGCACAATACAAGGTGCAAACATGAACATGGATGGCATATTCATATTCCTTGCACTTTTCTGGTTGGAAAACATATAAAATTTGCATTATTTGGAGTTGTGGTTTGAAACATATGATTTATAGAAGATACACACATTTTCTGTAATTTTTGGAAAACAGAAAAGGGCCTGGAACTATTCTCACCGAAGGAGAGCTAGCCACATTGAATGACAGCGGGCTAGGAGGAAGCTCGTTGGGCTTCAGCTGCTGGGACGCTGACAGATGGGGCCCTATGGTCAGCTCGGAATAAAAGAGTAAAAGGTGGGGAATTTTGCCTCACGAGTGGATCGAACTCGGGACCTCACGGAAGCGTGCGGGTGGGCTCTGCCACTGGGCTGGCGCTCGCTTGGTGATTGGAACAGGGGTGCAGGGTAGTTGAGGTGTAAACCCGCGACACTGGGAAAATTAAAGGAAAAAGGAGGCTTTGCCTCGGAGGGGATTTGATCCCGCGACCTAGCGAGCGCAAACAGAGGCTCGAACCACTGTGCCAGCGAATCACTTGTGATTGAAAGAGAAACAAAAGTGAGATAAAGTATATCGGGCGCGCGTAACTGAATTTCTACAGCCCAGATTCGGAATTCAGCAACGGACAATCAGGCAACGAGGACGGAGATCGATGGCGGCCTCCCTTGAGCGCGACGGAGGGTGCCGGGTGCAGCTGCTGGGTTGCCTCTTCTGGGCGTGGAAGCGCTTGTACGTGCGGGCGTGCAGGATCTGCAGCGTACACGCGTGCACGAGAAGCCGGAGGAGCAGCTGCTCCTGAACGTTCTTGTACCCAGGGCAGCCATGGCCGACGGCTGTCCTACTCGCAAGGAACAAGCCTATGCAGGAGGCAACGAGAGGGAAAAGAGGGGAACGGGGGAGGGGATCACAACGGAGGTACAAGAGGACCCGTACAGACTCAAGGACGACGGCGCCATGCTGTAGACGAGAAGGACGAGGTTGGCGCGCGCGGTTCCCGGCCGTCGATCTCTGACGGCCATGAAAAGGGCGGCGACGAAGGGCGATGGCGTGGGGATCCTGGTGGCTCTCCCACCCTGCCGAGGAGACGGAGACGGAGCTGGATGTGCCCCGGTTCCATTCCCGCAAGAACCGGGGCCCGTCAGCGGTCGTAGCGGCGGCGGCAAGGGGAGAAAGCCGGTAGTTTTGAGGGTTCATAAAAATTCAGAATTTAGAGGAATATACAGAGGAAGAGGAAGGCGGGGAAGAGAGGAGACGATGGCGGCGCAGGAGGGGAGGGAGGGTCTAGGGCGAGCTAGGGCACGGAGGGCACCGGGGTTGCTTTAAGGAGTCGGGCGGGCGCTCCCGGCCGTCCCATCAGACCACTTTTGACGTGGACAAGGCAGATGCGCAGCCGTACAGGAGGTTGAGGACGACGTGAGAGGAGTGGTCGAACAAGTAAACAGGCCTTCGGGAAGCAGCGGGCTGCAGGGAGATGGGCCAGAAAAATGAGAGGATGCCAACCCGTTAAGAAGTTTAGGATTTCTCTCAGTTTTAAGTGAATAAGAAAGAGAAAGAGAGAGATAAAACTAGAAAGACAAGAGGACACAGAATTAGGCAAGACGTGAATAAAAGAGGCAAAAGATTTTCAACATAATTTACAAACTTTGTTTTTTGTTTGAAAATAGTTCGTCAACTATATTCAAATATTACTTGGGATTTTATTCTAAAATAGCAAAGGAGAGATATGGATTTTTAATTTTTGCCAAACAAAAATAAGTTGATCAAAATAATAACTTGAGTTCTTAATAAAACATGCAAGGTTATGGAATGTGATGCGATGAAGATGCATGATGCCATGATGCGAAAAAGAAACCAAACAAACAATTTCTATTTGGGGAAAACCACGGCCGTTACAACTCAGCTGCTGCTGAGTAGATGCCATATCCGCCTCCTTATCTTCAAGAATTTTAAGAAGGGTTTTCACCTCCTTATTCTTGATGGTAAGTTTGTCGAAAACTTCCACGTTGATGTTCTCAGCAGTTTGCTGAAACACGGAAAAGAAAGAAAAATGCTTAAGTCAAAAACAAGCATAACAATGAAAAAAACTATGTCAAAAGTATACGTTCGGCTTATTACTTGGGGGCTAGAGATATTACCTGGCTCATCCTGGTCAAGTTTGTAAGGTTTTCATTGAATTCTTTTGCATAGTCTGCAAAAAGAATCCCGACGTTGTAAAGGCCGTCTGGATGACCTGCCGAGGTGAAAATACGAAGTTATTCCTTACAATAATCCCGCCTTGCAGCCAAGGACGTGTTAGAGGTGCTGGAGCGAAGAATTTGGTATCCCACGGATGAATATATTCGTGTTCATCAAACGGTTCTTGTTTTACCTTGAATTCCTTGTCGAAAGTCGGGATGGGTGCTTCTTCAGCTGTCTAAGAAGTTCCACCCGTCTCCGGCACCGCCCTTTCCCTCGCATTCGTCTCGGACGCAATGGGCTGGCTGGTCAGCAGGGGATATTCTTCCTCCCTTGCAGATTGGTTCTCTCCTCTTGGGGCAGCTGGGGTAGCAGGAGCTGCAGCAGGGGATGGGTGCACCCCCTTGCCAGCAGCTGCCTTATGTCTCTTCAGTTTCTTTGGCTTTAGAGAAGTAGGAGCAAGGCTGAAAAAGAAAGGAAATAAAATAAATTCCGAGAACTTAGTATTCCGAGAAAGTAAAATGACTCCTGCGACAAAAAGCAGAGAAAAACGGAAACCCAGGGGATTACCTGGAAGTAACGACGGGAACTCCGTCAAGTTCCACCACCTCTTCAGCAGTTGATGGCTTATTGCGTTTCCGACCACCATAAAACTTGGCACGCATTGCGTCCAGTTCGGCATCGGTTGCAAGATCTTTGTCGGTGAGGTCGACGACCTATGGAAAAAGAACAATATCCGACTAAGTCAGGAAATCTGAGAAAGATAAAAATCCGAGAAATTGCCCAATGGAGAAAAAGCATTACCTCTGGAACCGGGTTTTCTTCGTGGTACATCCCTCGGCTTTCTTCATATTGGTCGCGAGTGTCGATCAAATGATTAACCTGCTTCTTTAAGTCCCTCTTCGAGAACGCCTTGTCCGTTCCCCTCATTGTGTCTTCCGGGCCCTTATATTCACACAAAAGCCGGGTTCGATACGCCAGAGGCTGGATACGTCTCCCGAACCACCATAAAATGGTGTCGGTTCCAATGAGAGGAGGATCGGAGGAGACGAGTTTGGCGATGCGCCGTTTTATTTTCATCAAATCATCTGGCAGAGTCTGAACTGCCTCCACATCCCAGTTTTCCTGAGGGGTGGAGGCAGAATTGACAAAAGGTGGAATCCCAGTTTCCTTTCCAGGATACGGGACGTCTTGGTGGTAGAAGAAGGAACCCGTCCGAAATTTGAAGGATTCCGATGTTTTGATCTTGGGGAACCATTCCTCCCTAAATCTACGTAGGGTAAATGATATGGCCCCGTAAGCCGGGAGTGCGCCCTCAGAGGGGTTTCGCTTAACCCCGAAGCAGTACAGCCAAAAGTCTAGCCTAGGCTCTATCCCTAGATACCCTTCAAAGATGGCATGGAACCCGGCTAAATATAGAATGGAGTTTGGAGGAAGGTTGTGGGGTTGTATGTTGTACTGGTTAAGGACCTGGAGAAAGAAGGCGGAAGGTGGAATTCCCATACCTCGGCTAAGATGCGAGGTTAGGAGAACCCTTTACCCGGCTTTGGGCAAGGGCTCGGAGTCGTCCTCCTCGTGCCACCATTTCCCCTTTACAATCAGCCCCTCTTTCTCCATTGTCGAAAGAAGGGAAGGGGTTAAGTTGCACCGGCTCCAATTCCCGGACATCTCGCCTTCGTCCTCTGCTCCGGCGGCGGCCGCAGCGGCAAGCTCCTCTCCGACGAGAAGAATCTTTTCTTCTGCCGTTTCGAAGGAGAATGGCGGAGGCGACGTGGAAGAGGAGGCTGCCAGGTTCCTGGCCGCGAGAGGAGGATCCTCGCGGGCCCGGTCGCCGGTAATCTTCTCCGGCGTGTTCGCGATGGTACGGCTCGGAGAATCGAGCTGTGGGTCCATGTTGTTGATTATCTCGTCGATGTCGACGGAGATGGAGTGCTCCTCTGCGGCGCGCGGTGAGTCGCCGGAGGCCATTTGCGGGCGGCGCGGAGGAGATCTCGAGCTTCCGACGAAGAATCTCCGGGAACGGTGCGGGACGTGCACGGGCTCGGCTCGCACTAGAGAAACCTTGGTTCGGGGGCTATGGCGCTTGAGGGCTGGGAGGTGCAGTGAGAGAGGAAGGATCGCCGGAGGACCCGAGGAAGGCTATTTATAGACGGAAAAGCTTTAAGATATGTTACAACGGCTCTTTTGACCGTTAGATCTTCGACGCGTGCTACTCGCCGGAAAATCCGGAAAATGAGGGGACGGGTGATTATTGCTATCTTCTCGTTTTCCGAGAGAATCTGTCAGAGATACGTTTCAGGGTTTCACATTTGGAACCCAAACGTCCCTGACGTCAGCATGATTTTATCGCTGACGTAGGAAGTTCCTTCTCCACGAAGGCTCGTGGAAGAAAAGGCCGGATTTTCCAAAACCCGGCTTTCGCGTTAAAACATGATTTGAGGAAAAGAAGAATCGAGACGAAGCGCCGGCATTTCTCGAAAAAGAACGCAAACTGACGAAAGACGGCAGATTGGAGTCTCAATCCTTCTTGGGGGCTACTGTCGGATATATACCAATTAGGGGTATATCCAGCATTTTCCTAAAGAGCCAGATTACCAGGGTGGCCTGAATGCTAATAGATTAGTGTCCATTGGGCGGCCCAGTAAGCTGAAGCGCAGAAGCTGAATTCTAGAAGAACCCGGACCACGGCCCATGTGGTACGGCTTGGAGTAGAAGACGGATTCTTGCTTTTCAAGTTAGAAGCTTACCGTAGTCTTCTAGGTTTCCTTTCTGTAAGCCCTAACCCATCTATCTATATAAAGCCGGACGGGAGAGAAGAAAGATACAAACAATTAGCTAGAAGCCAACTCGCCAAGAAGTTGATTCTCATCGAGTAGCTGAACCAACTCATATTGTACTTTGTATACTTCAGGCTTCAGTCCTGTCTTAGTGAGATTGCAGGAGTAGGAACGCCGCCTAGTTGCGACGTACCAAACCTGGGTAACGTTGGTGTCCCTGGTTGACATACTACCCCGTTCCCCCCACATCTCTATGATTAGTCTCATGACACCCCCATCTATGAACTCTACTACGATGTCTCGACAGCTGCAAAAACGGGGAGTTGTGAAGCAAAAGCGGGAATTGAGCAGCAAAAGCAGGTTTTTGAACTTTTTTGGGGGACAAGTGTCAGCCGGGGAGGTGGAGGATTAGTTTTCCCTCCCCCGGAGGACGTTCAATAGGCGCCTTGCAAAAAACTACCACATTGCGTTTTCAATTTGGCAAAAAGCACCAATCTCGTCTAACTGACGAATTGACACCAGAACTGACAGGGCTGGCCCATCACTTTGATGACGTGGCAAGTTTAGAATATTGTTATGGGCATGACCGTTGAATGTTGTTACGGGGGCATCGAAGTAAAACTACAACTTTACGGGCCGAATTCTGGAAAACTGCCACTTTACGTTCAGATTGCAAAAAAATAACATATTTATTTGGAATTTCAAAAAAAACACCGATTCCCTTCAGATGACAAATTGACATGTGACAATCTAGGCCCGCACAATCCATGGCCAGGCTCGTGTACACAGCTGTGCCTGCTCTCACGCTGACGGCCGTGCCAGGGGTCACGCTCGGACTGGCCGGCGGACGCACAAGGCAGCACTGGCGCGCACACATATGCACTTGTTGCCGCGCTCACGCCTGCACTGACTGTTAGACTGAGCCTGTCCGGAAGACACACAAGGCTGCATCTGCGGTAATGCACACGGCTGCGCCGGCGATCAGAATCGGTTGCACCTGTTATCATGGTCATGTCCACGCCGTGGTAAGACGGGGCCGCGCATGCTGTCACGCTCGGCCTGGCCGGAAGACGCCGGTGGTCACACACACGGCCGCGCCGGCGAACACACACGCACGCGCCCATCACGTCTACGTACGGACGAGGCTGACGAGATCGACGACAACCTCCATATCCTAGCAAGCTAACGTCCGCTCTGGCACCTCACAGTGCCGCGAGGATGAGCTTGAAGCGAGGCCGCATGCATTCTCTACAGGAGTGGGGAGGGGTGGCGTCGTGGCGAGCTTGTTCCCGGTGGCGGCCGTTCTGAGCGGATTGTCGCGTGGGTCACGAAGCGTGCGTGCTGTACCATTGTACTTTTTTATAGATATTTTTATTCTTTATTTGACCTGACATGTGGATCTATGAGTGCCACGTGTTCACATTGTGGGGTCAGGATGTCAGTTTCCGTGTCAATTCGTGATCAATCCCAAATCAGTGTTTTTTGCTAAATTGAAAACGTAATGCGGTAGTTTTTTGCAATTGGAACGTAAAGTGGTAGTTTTCCGGAATTTGACCCGTAAAGTGGTACTTTTACGCTAACTTTTGTGCGCCCGTAACGGCAGTCAACGGTCAATGCCCGTAACGATGTTATAAACTTGCCACGTCATCAAAGTGGTGGGCCAGCCCTGTCAGTTCCGGTGTCAATTCGTCAGTTAGGCGAGATTGGTGCATTTTGCAAAATTGAAAATTAAATGTCGTAGTTTTTTGCAATCAGAACGTAAAGTGGTAGTTTTCTGAAATTTAGCCCGTAAGGTGGTAGTTTTATGCTAACTTCTCTAGGGAAACACTATGAAGCCCAGGGGCACGTTGCATCCTTCGTCTCCTCCCGGTGACAGGCGTCCCACGTGGGACCACCCACGATCGCTTCGCTCGTACGTTATCCTTCCCAAACGCTTTTCTCGCTCAACCTTTCTTCCACGTCTCTTTCCGTTTTCTTTCGTCGTTTCCCCATCCTGGCCATGGAAGAGAAGCTCACGTTGCTAATGCTCCGCTCCTCTATCTCCTCTTGCCACCGCCGGCGAGAAGCGTGTGTCCGTGCCCCCACGATATGTTCGCCTCCCCGTCGTTGCCGACAACAAGCACGCGGTCGTGCCCCCACGCTCTTCTCGCCTCTCCGCCGCCTCCGCGACAAGCGCTCGGCTGCACCCCCACGCTCTGCTCGCCTCCCAGTCACCGCTGGTGACAAGAGCAGGCCACGCCCCCTCCCTACCCCCCTCCCCGAGGCCGCGCCTTCGACCTCCTCCTCGACGCTCATTCTCGTCACCGCCTCCGACAATGAGCGCCGGCCATTCGGCTGCTGTTGCTTGCAGCTCTCCCATGCAGGAGCGTTGCCAGCTCTGCTCTCCGGTTGTGCCTCCTCTGCTCCGGGTCTACACGTCGACCTACGCCGCTATCGGCTCATTCAATCGGCCCCTGAGCCTCTCCGCCCGCGACCATGCCACTCTTGCACTCCGGAGACTCGCTAGAGACTTCGATGCTGCAAGCGGGAGGACGGTGAGTTCGACGTCGTTGTTGCCGAAGGGAGTGCCCGTGGTGCTCCTGTAGGAGGTCGCCGGTGCTATAGAAGAGGATGGTGGTGCTCTTCCAAGCGGATGGCGACGGTGTTGTAGAAGGAATTTTGCTACGTACTCGTTTTTTACTTCTTTTTTATAATTTTTTTGCTACAACTTGTCTATGTTTTTTGCTACAAGAACTCGGTGAAAGTTGAATTTTTGCTATTGTAGAAGAAATTTTTTGTACAACGTGTCTATGTTTTTTCTATGAGATTCTCCGACGTGCCAGAGTCTCCCGGCCACGTCTCCGGCGAAAATCGGATTTTGCCGTGGTAGCATTTTTTTTTTTGCCACGGGTCTCTAGCGAGATTTGTCTTTTTTGTTTTTATTTTCTGAGACAAAAAGTTTTTTTTTGCTACATAGAAGAAAAGGCGTTTTTTTTTCTACCGGACCAAAAGCGGGTTTTTTGCAAAAAAAAATAGTGGACACTTGTCAGCATGGGAATCAGGGTGGAAAATTTGGAGCCCGGGGGACGCCCAACACTCCCCTTCGTTGTACTACTCGTTGGATTTGTATTGCGTCTGTTTGTACAACACACCATAGACAGTTGTCGAGCCCCACGCGGCTACACCCTTGCCTTGTAGGTTTCACAGGCACGCAAGGTTTGTCCCGCACGCTCTCCGTCTTAGGCCGGTGCTAACGCGGGCGGGAGGGCGGGCGATATCGCCCGGCCCGGGGCGAGAGGAGGCGAGAGCGGGGGCGGTAGGGGCCAGGCGGGCGACGGCGGGCTCGCCCGGCGAGAGGAGGCGATATCGCCCGCTATTTGCCGCGTAGGCGGGGCGAGAGGGCGGGCCCGGGGCGAGAGGGGGGGCGAGAAGGGGCCGGCGCGATGGCACCATGGGGCGATAGCGGCGGGCGACAGGCGGGAGCGCGGGGCCGGTAACGGCTAGCTGATGTGGCGCCACCCGATTGGTCCACGACAGGGGTTACTACCTTGCCGACGACATCTACCCCTCCTGGCCGGTGTTCATGAAGGGTGTTACTCTTCCACAAAGGGAAAAGCATCGTCTGTTCACTTCTGCTCAATCAGCTTGGCGCAAAGATGTCGAGTGTGCATTTGGAGTGCTGAAGTCTAGGTTCAACATTTTAGCAGTTCCTGGACGCTCCTACTCCAGGCGCACTCTTGGGTTGATCATGCGTGCATGTGTCATTCTGCACAACATGATCATCGACGATGAGCGTGGTACCAATTTGGAGAACATCTATGAGACAGTTGCTTCCAATATGGGCCCTCCAATACATACCAATGCACCACCAAGCCTAGCAGCCAGGATTCAGATGGACAACGAAATGAGGGACTCGCCGATGTATACACAGCTCCAGCTTGATTTGGTTGAGCATGTGTGGGCTCAATCCTAGATTATGTAATTTTTTTAATTTTTATGTAATTTTTATTTATTATTATGTAATCAGTACAATTTTAGTTGAATAAAATAATTTCTTCCATTATTTGCAATGTTTTTAATCTTCAAAATAAATGTTGACGTCGAGGAGAGAGGTGTGATAGTGGGGGCTATAGCCCGTGCACTGGCACCGTGTTGTGAGAGTGGCGTGAGAGTGGGGTGAGAGTGAGAGGAAAATCTGACGTGGCGGGGCTATAGCCCGTGAGATCTCGTGATGCACTGGCACCAGCCTTAGCACCCACGGCGACTAGTATTGTTTGACTAACAGGTCCAAAAAATGTGTTAGTTTGACTAACATTGTTTGATGTTAAATGATTCTTCTGCAAAGGAAATGAAACATTGAAAATAGAATTACAAAAGCTATATGGGAGAAAAGAAAATAACTGAAAAGTTGAGCTCAGGAGTATATGTTTGATATACAACTTATACATGTATTGCTAGTTAACGAAGTTTTTTTTTGTTATTATGATACCAGATTGGTTGGTATAAACTGTCATACAAAGCAACACAATACAATAAATATAAGGGACTAAAATGAACTACTAAAATATGTGGAATCGATCACGACAAGATCGAAAATAAAGTGTTATTATGTTCACCATCGTATCGAATCTTCAAGATTTATTTTAAGAAATTAATAAGTTGTTATTTCGTTCCGGTATTTTGTGAGAACAAATAAGATTGTTCAAACTATGACCATATTCTATATTGATGGATAAGTTAATATAAATCGCGTTGATAAATTAAACATCTACAAAACTAAATACTAAATGTTGCAAGGCGTAAAATTATATAATTTCACGTAATTGTGACACCGCCATTTTAGTTCATATTGAAAAGAAAGACATGAAAGAAATTCAAGTTAATGGACTTCCAAAGTCATTTTATTTTGAATAAATTGACGCTTGTGTGACCTCTTCTAAAAGATGACTAAAACTCTGTTCATAGGACAAAGTAGAATAGACGACTATTTTAATGGAGATTATACATACTGATGTATATGGTCCATTATGTGTAGCCGTGTGTGGTGGATTAATTTTTCTTCATAAAATTCCACCTATGATTTGAATAGATATATGAGTATATCTATTTAATGAGAAAGGAGTTTGACATTTTTTAATTAGTTTAAAGTATCGTTAGTCTGATGTAAAAAATCATCGTAACAAGAGAATCAAGTATTTATGATTGGATTATATAGGATGAAGTTACGAGATTAGCAAAACATCCGCGGAGTTGCATAATTGTTCTACAACTTATCCTTCTCAAAAACCCACATAAGTATGGAGTTTTCGAGAGACATAATCGAACTTTTTTGGACATAGTAAGATAAATAAAATTCCACTATATTTTTGTAGTTTATACATTAGAGACTACCGCTTTTACAGTGAAAAGAGCGCCGTCATGATCCGTTGAAACTGACACCATATAAGTCATAGCTATGGTAGTGACCCCATTTGTCTTTTCTTGAATTTTTTTATGTATAGCATGTGTAAAATGTTTACAACCAAAATAGGATAAATATATGTTTTTATAAGGTTATCCCAAAGAAACCATTGGGCATTTCGGCTATCACGGAACCAAAGACAAATGTTTGTTTGTCAGAAAGGGTTGATTTCTTGAGAAAATAGTTCTTTTGAAAGAAGTGAGTGGAAGAACATTACAAACTCGATGAGATTATAGAATATTCGTTATCGTGTCAATAGTAGCGCAACACGAAAAGTTGTTCTGGGGTTTCCAATTTTTACTAAGTAGAATACCCTAAATGTGTTGTAGATATTTTGAATGAGTTTGCAAACTGAACCATGAAGGTCGTTGTCGTGGGATGATCACGGCAGACGTTACCGGGGGTAACTTATCTTGGGGCAATTCGACTCTGGTGTTTGGGAGAGGGTTTAGCTCAAGGGAAACCATGGTGATGTGCGATCTGGTAGCCGGCAATCGAGTCGCTGAGTCTCCGATCTGAATATATTATCTTAACTCTCGTGTTACAAAGGATACTCGAATATCTCGTGATCATGTCTAATCTACCCTAGGGGCCGGCTTATATAATATCCGGACCCCCTGGCTTACCATCCAAGGCATGCTCGGAGTCCTACCCGGACACTGCTTACAAACCCTAAGTTTCCTTATCGTAACCCACAATCCGGGTTACGAGGCCTACACTCTTGGGCCTTCTAGAAAACTCCTTTTCCCTAAGCCGGGTCTTGCGCAGCGCCCTTTGGGCCGAGTTACACCTTGGCGTTAGCCTACCGGGTTATCATCCCTCCATCAGTAGTCCCCAGAATAGCTTGGGCTTCACGGGATCCTCCTTGAAGCGCATGCTATTCCCTGCAAAAATAACAAACGTATAAGTCCATAAAAACCAGGTTAAGTTGCTTTGATAAACAGCTAGGCCTAGCTCCACTGGTGGTCCATATAATAACCCGGCTTTCTCTGAACCCGTCTTTACTTTCCCGGGTCAATACTCCGAAGAAAATGTCGAAGACCCGGCTCACTTTGTTCGCCAATTAGTCCGGATATCGCGGGAGTGATTTTCTTCCTATCCTTTCCGGATATCACGCACGGGTACTTTAACGCCTATCCCAAAAAATCCGGGCGGGTATCCATTTCCAAAAATTTCGGCTCCCGCTTCTTAGTCTAGGTTTTCCCGCCCGCACCTATAAATAGGTGCCCTAGGGGGGTAACCTAGATCGAACACTCCACTATCTTCTTCCTCTCCCCGTGCGCTCGTGCTCAAGCTCAACCTCGACGCCGCGCCACCACGGAGCCCGTGGGGGAGCAGCCGGAAGCGAGCCGCCGTGTCCTGCGCTCCGCTTCCGCCCGCCCTGCGCCGCCGCCAACCGCCGCTACCGCGCCGTCGAGCTGCACACCGGAGGACCCAGAGCCGCAACTGCGCCGCTTGCCGCCGCCGCGCCCTCCTCCGGACCTCGCCGGTAAGCTTTCCTCCGCCATGAATTTCATCTCCAAGCATTTTGCTCGAACCAGATTGGATCTAGGCCCGCCCGTAGGTTATCTCCTTACTTTGTACCGATTTGGATTGCACAACTTCATTCTCGCTTACCTAATTGCTCAATGGTAAATTCAATAATACTCCCCTATCACTTGTAGCCATTAACTTCTCCATAGATTTCTCTGCAAATTTCGCAATCTAGGCGTAATCTGTCAAAAGTTTCCGCAACTGTTCCTGGATAGTCGGATAACCTGCGATATCCGGGTCTGTTAGTCGCTCTTTGGTCAACCGGACGACCAACCATTCTCCGGGTCTTAATTACTGATACCTTGCATCTTTTGTCCCCTGTTTTGTAGGCTGCACACATGGCTCCTGACGAAGATATGGATTCTGACCCTGCGGGTAAGGACACCCCCTCTCAGGCCCAAGGTCAAGGCCCAAAAGGAAGCGCCCTTGGAGTACTCTAGAAGGCCCATGTGAAGCCCACCCGCATCAGCTTGCGGGTTAAGTTAGGAAACTTGTAACCGACCCAGCTAGGGTTTGAGTCCTCTCCGGGTAGAACTCGAGACATGGCCATCTATATAAGGCCAGGAGAGCCCCCAAGGAGAGGACCAAGTAATACCGCACGACCAAAAAGCCTCGGAACTCGAGATCTACTCTCGATTCGAGCAACCTGTAACCGATCTAATCATCCAATACAGATCAACAGAAGGCAGGAGTAAGGGTTTTACCTCTTCGAGGGCCCCGAACCTGGGTAAATCTCGCCCCTGTCAAGCCGACGATTTCACCAGCGCTCATGATTTCTCTTAGTCGAAACCCGATAGGGTCACCTGAGGGATTTGTGGAGTCAGAGATTCGACAATTGGCGCCGACCGTGGGGAGCGCGGGCGCTGGATCACCAGCATCTTCGGCTTCATCGACATCCAACTCCCGTTGGAAACCATCGACTACGGCTCCGAACAATCCTGTACGGATCGGATCCGTCATCGTCACGCCTCACTCGCCGGAATCACGCCCGGTGTTCGAGGACCTGGAGAAGAGCGTCACCCTGACGTTCGGGAGCTTCAACTTCATGGCAAACAGAGACGGGATCCTTCACTTTTCGGATGAATCTGAACCTGAGTCTGGAGCCGTCAACTCGCGCTTCCCTATGGAGAAAAGCGGCGAGTCCATCCGCTTCAACACAGTCGACTATCACACCCTCTCGACAGAGGAACCATCTCGGGTACGGGAAGCTTTCCGATCTACGCCTAGGACGCACGAGCCACGACTGGCTCAAGTCTGCATGGCAAGATCGGAACAGCCCTCAGAAACCGAATTCAGCGCAACCGAGCGCGATATAATCGGCGTTTCGCGGGAGGCCTGGAAAAGGGCCAAGGAGGCCATGCGGCGGAGTCAGCCACCCGCGGCAGGAGCCTCACAAGAAGACCTAACCGCCTACCACTACCACCTAGTAAGAGCGGCCTCAAACATCAAAGAAGCCCGGGCAGATCTAGCCCGTCGCAGAAGAGCGGCGGACGAATCAAGCCTGCGGCGAGTCGAACAGTCCCTTGCACCCTCGGTTGGTACCCGACCCGCGAGGAAGGGACACGCAACATCGTCAAGGGGCCACGAATCCGCGACCGCAACCGACAGGTCGACCACGTCTTCCTTCATGAGGGTCGACGATGACGGCAACGTCTACCCGCAAACCCCAGCTGCCGCGATCCTAGCTGCAGCAACTTACATGCAGATGAACCAACCGACGGAAAGCGACCCTCGGGTGGAACAGTACAAACAAATTCGCAAAGGACTAGGATTGGCGGCCGCAACGCTCGCTTCTCACGATCGCAAGAAGACCGAAGAAGAATTGGAGAAGGAGCGACAGGAGAAGAACAAGGATAAAGAAACGCCCCGCAGGCATAGAAGTCCATCCCCGAGAAAAGACAAATCGCCACGACGTGGTCGGGGAAAAGAAGCCCGCCGCCGCGGCGATAGTCGAAGCAGCAGCGACGACAGCCCGAGAGACAAAAGCTCGCGGCGCCACAGCAGCCGCTCGAGAAAGCGAAGCAAAGAACCAAGGAAAGACAACGACCGCGACCGGTCCGAATACGACGCGCGATCAGATCTCGCCCAAAAGAAGGTGGATAGGGCGAGAGCTTCACGGTATCGCGAGCGCTCCTCATCCAGATCCTCGGACGACGAAACCTGTGGAGCACTCTGTTTCGCTCGCAGCATCCGTGAAGCACCTCTACCCAAGAGGTTCAAGCTCAGTACGGAGGTGACAAAATACGACGGCTCACTCGAGCCCTCCCAGTGGTTAAGCGACTACCTCACGGCAGTAAAATGCCAACGTGGGAACAAGAACACAGCCATGCAATACCTCAATTTGCATCTTACAGGCGCGGCCCGCAGTTGGCTGGAGAGAAGACCCAAATCTTGCTACGCATCGTGGGACGACCTGCACCGCGATTTCTGCAAAAATTTCCAGTCGACGTACAAGAGGCCAGCCACAATCGAAGAGTTACGAGCATGCAAACAGAAGAGTGGCGAATCCACACGAGAATATATCCAGCGGTGGACCACACTCAGGAACACCGCAGGAACCATCTCGGAAGAGGTAGCGATTGAGGCCTTCGCCAAAGGGGCGAGAAGAACTGCGTTTCGAGAAGAGCTAGGCAGGGCTGCGCCCAAAACCATTGGGGAGCTAATGATTATAGCCGAAAAATGGGCTAACGGAGAAGACGCGATGCGCAATGAAAGAGCATCGTCGCCCGCACACGAGGACGACCGCCATGGACGAAGAAAGAGAAGGAAATACTACGACCACGAGGACAGGGAAGAATTAGTGGCGGCAGAATTCACGCGAAACCGCGACTCTGGTCGCCGTGGAAGTCGCGAGTGGAAACCAAAAGCAGAAGAAAAATCCCCCGAGGAGGATCTCGATGCATACTGCTCGCTACACCTGTTTACAGATAAGCGCACGGGCAAAACTAAGGCAACACACCTTCTCAAGGATTGCCGAAAGTTTCCTGACATCTCGGATGCTCTCGCGAGAAAAAGATTCGCATCCACCCAAAACTACCCGCCGTTGCCAGGAGGAGGACAACAATTCCAGCCGCCTCCACCACCACCTCCACCAGCAAACCCAAACATGGCGCTAGCCGCACTACCTGCGCCACCACCACAAAACAATGGAGCCAATGCATACCCGAACCCGGCAGGACAACTCGCGATGATACAGAAGGTATGCCCCTCTCGCAGAGCTCAAAAGACTAACACAAGGAAACTATGCATGGCAGTGCAGACACCGCCAACAAAGACCGAGTACCTGAAGATGGCAGATCAGCCCATCACGTTCTCGAAAAAAGACCATCCACCACAAGTCTATCGACCAGGACACGCCGCCCTCGTCATCCAGGCTCAAATAGGAAATTACGACCTGGCCCGCGTGTTCATGGACGGCGGCAGTGGCATCAACATCATCTACGCGGATACACTCCTTCGAATGAACAAGAACCTGGACGGCCTAACGGAATCAGAAACATCCTTCCACGGGATAGTTCCGGGCAAGGCAATCCGTCCACTCGGAACAATCAACTTAGAAGTTGTACTGGGCTCTCCAAGCAACTACAGAAGGGAATTCCTGGACTTCGAAGTCGTCGACTGGCCCTCACAGTACCACGCCATCCTTGGCCGAACAGCGTTCGCCAGATTCATGGCAGTACCACATTACGCGTACCTGAAACTCAAGCTACCCGGCGAATACGGTGTGATCACCATCGACGGAGACTTCCAGAAGTCAGACAAGTGTGACATAGAATTCAATGAGATCGCAAAATCTTTCGGGATGCAAGAAGAACTTCAAGAGCTGGCAAAAACCACGGACCACTCCGTCATGCCCCTCACGAAGAAAAACGCGCCTGAACTGGAATTCAGCGCCAACAGCGACACCCGCAAGCACCAAGTGCACCCGACGGATTCTGCCAAGACCGCGATGGTTTCCACAACCCTCTCGCCAGCATAGGAAGGCGCGCTCGTCAAACTCCTCCGTGAGTACTGGGAAATTTTTGCCTGGCAGCCCTCAGATATGCCAGGAATACCCAGGGAGTTTGCCGAGCACTCACTTGAAGTCTTTCCTAATGCCAAACCCATCAAACAGACGACTCGACGATTCTCAGAACCCAAGCAGAAAGCGCTTGGAGAAGAAATAAACAGACTGCTAGCCGCCAACTTTATTAGGGAGATCAAGATATCTACCTGGTTGGCAAACCCGGTGCTGGTCCCCAAGAAGAACACGGATATCCTTCGGGTGTGCATCGACTACACATCGCTGAATAAGCACTGCCCCAAGGACAACTTTCCTCTACCACGAATCGACCAGATCGTGGACTCTGGCAGGCTGCCAACGCCTCTCCTTCCTGGACGCCTATTCGGGATACAATCAGATCCGAATGAAAAGGGAAGACGAAGAGAAGACGGCATTCATCACATCCCACGTTGTCTACTGCTACACGACAATGCCCTTCGGGCTGAAGAACGCAGGCGCAACATAACAGCGCTTCATGCAAAGATGCCTCGCCAATCTCATTGGCAAAAACGTACAAGTATACGTCGACGACATCGTCATCAAAACTCGAGTAGAGGACACACTCCTCGAGGACATCAGAGAAACGTTCGACGCCCTTAATGCATATCGGATCAAGCTCAATCCGACCAAATGCGTTTTCGGCGTCCCTGCAGGAAAACTCCTCGGGTACCTGGTATCCGCCAGAGGCATTGAAGCCAACCCGGAGAAAATACAAGCCATCCTGACTATGAAGGAGCCAACCAATCTACGTGGAGTCCAGCAGCTTGCAGGACGACTAGCCGCCCTAAGCAGGTTCATCGCACGATTGGGAGAGCAAACGTTACCCTTCTACAAATTACTAAAGAAGACGGACAAATTCGAGTGGACACCCGAAGCTAAACAAGCGTTCGCAGACCTGAAGCGATCGTTGCAAAGCAGGCGCGTCCTTGCAACACCGCAAGAAAGGGAGCCGCTTCTACTGTACCTAGCCGCTACAAACCAGGTCATCAGCACAGCAATCGTGGTCGAACGACCTGAAGACGGCAAAGCGTACGGAGTCCAACGACCAATATATTACATCAGCGAAGTGCTCTCGCCATGCAAGCAACGATACCCTCATTATCAGAAGCTGGCGTATGGAGTTGTTCTCACAGCCCGAAAGCTCAAACATTATTTCCAGGAACATACCATTACAGTGGTTAATGATGCGTGTCGCACCCGGACTTCTAGAGGATACTCACCGTACGAACTGAACAGTATTTTGGTTGGATTACGGGGCTTAACGGCTCCCGCGTCCCCTTACGGGTAGGCCAGCACTTATGTGCGACAACCAACCGTTACTGTTCACCGTCGATGTAAACTATCCCGTAGAAATCAGGATACTACCATTGACGTACTTCATACCATACACACATGGTACGTCAACGGTTTTGAACAAAAGGATAACACAACATGCCTCTAAGACACAAAAGATTGAAATAAGGGTGCAAATGGCCTTCACTAAGGCAGAAATAGCAAATACAATCATCCAGAGGACACATGTCCCAACATAACATTCATTACATCAGCGGAAGCAATCAAAGGTGTCTGGGTACAGACAAATCCAACAGGCTTAAGAAGCCGGAGAAAATAAAGAAGACGAAGCCCATCCACGTAGGTCCTGGATCCAGCCCTGGTCCAGCTATCTACTCGTCTGCAGTCTCGTCAAACTCCACGAAGTAGCCATCCTGGTGGTCATCGTAGCCGTAGTCGTAGTCTGCGTAAACCACAGCCCCAAAGGGGTCAGTACAACAACGTACTGGCAAGCAAGACTCACAGTTCACCAAAGTGTAGCCCGTCAACACCAAGTACAGATGCCTTGGGATCAACGGAAGGAAAAGGTATGAAAGATGCTGCAACTGGCTGCACTAACCAACTACAGAACATACTACAACTTACGGTGTATCAGAAAGAGATAAGATAGCGTAACGTAACCAACTATAGCTAACCACCAAACAAACCCATCCTGGATCTCGCCCCTTATCCAAAGAAGCAATCCGAGGATAACTCACACAGTTGGATTAATGATGGATCAAGTTGTTGTGTCAATAAGCCTATTACTAGTCAAGTTATCATTAGTTAGGTGTAAGTTGTTCTGAGTACTTGTTAGCCAGTACTTTCACCAAGTCAACCATAACCGCGGAAAACACGGCTTCTCGAGAAGATTTATCCCTGCAGGGGTGCACCAATTTGGCCGTACACGTAAGAATATCCCGCCAGATGGGAAGGCCTTTCCCACCAAGCGGGGCACTCAACACAATTCAACCTTTCCTCGCATCAAGCCCAAAGCACCACGTGCTGTGCGTGCGCGGCTAATCGAGCCCCCCGAAGAAAAGGAGGACCCTCATAGCACTGGAAGATCACTCCGCCCTAAATGCCGACTACAAAAGTTCCACCCTGGCCTCGGGTTCGTACCTGCATATGCGTGCATCAAATGGAAAGCCCGAACTAAGTGTGGCGATTTGGACGAGATGCGAATCGAGTCAAATTGAGGGGGGCGCCCATACACGCTTCCCACATGCGGATAGTGCGCTCATCATGGATCAGTAGACAAGACCCTTTTCCTATTAGGGTCGACACTAGCAGGCCTCAAAACCACGCCGGGCCTCCTGCCGGTGCCTTATCAGCAAATTATTATTACCTCAAATTAACAGGTGTTGTTTAACATCGAGCCCAGAATATAACAGATATAATAACAGAAAGTAACTGATAACAGACTCGAGCAAAACAACCCTAAGCATGCTAGTAAGACACGGGCCCAAGCAACGGGGTTTTAGGACTGGAGGTGTGGCAATATCAGGGTTTAGGGTATCATGTGATAGGTTCGTAACAGAAACAACTACCACTATGGCTAGCAGAAAAGAACAACGGAAAGTATCGGTAACCAATGTTGAAAGGAACACAATGGTTCATGTGAGTGATAACTTGCCTGCAAACCCAGTAGCCGGGTACTGAGCTAGATCCTCAGAAGGGGTGTCGTAAAGGTCGTCGGTATCAACGTCGTCGTCTATCCGAGAAGAAGCAAACAAACAAGGCAGAAATATAAACAATCATCATCATGGCATAGGGCACAATCAAATATGATGCATGACAAGTTAATAGATGCATCAAAATAAACTAATTGAGATGGCAACACAATTTAATTGGACCCATATGCAACTTTGAGTTGCATATGAAAAGCCCATGGATTTTGGTTAGATTATTTGTTTTCCAACTAAACAACAGGTGCTAGTGGTTTAATATGATGCATGCAAAAGGAAAACAGCAAAATAACAACATTAGAATCAAATTAAAATAGGGTGTAGCAAGTTAGAATTTTATTATTAATTTTAGGGAATTTTGGGTGCCTTAAAGGTGACACACAAATACTTGTTGTGTTCAACCATTTAAAATGTTCAAAACACATAACAAAGTTGATATTTGAAAAGGTTATCAAATTTTAGTTGGATTACATGTTTCACATTTTGAAATTGGACTTAGGATTATTTAATTATGAGTTAAACAATATTGAACGATTTTTAATTGCATTAAACAAGGTTTAAATGGTTTAGGCAATTTTAATTATTCAAAACAGAAAACAAAAATTATATTTGAATAGGTTATTTAAAATGGTATGGAAAACATATTTTATTTGCATTTATTGGATTAATAAATAATTAGTTATGGGTTTTAGAAATTAGCATTTGAAATATTTAAGTTTGAATTTTAAATACATTTGAAGTTTCCAAAACAGTACACAAATTGGATATTTGGAAAGTGTAAGAAATTTGGATCTGAAAACATATAAAGTTTTTATTTATTGGGTTTACAGAACAAAAGATATTAAATTTTGAAGTTTTATATTCAAATCTGCTATTTAAAATGATTTGGAATAAACAGAAATTCGCGCAGAAATGTTTTTCACCGTGCTGCTGTCTACCCACTGCCTCTGCCGCGTGGGCCAGAGGCCAGCGTGGCGCTGCGCACGCACGCGTGGCAGTGGGCGTCGCTGACTGGTGGGACCGCGCGCTGTGGAAGAAATTCCAAAAGAAAGGCGAGGCGGGGGCTCGAACCCACGACCACTCGCAGCGCGCAGCAGGTGCAGTACCACTGCGCTAACTGAACTCGTTTGATATGGATACAGACGCAACCAAGTTATCGTTCATCGACAGGTTTCTGAACTTTTATCTGACGAACGAAAGTTTCCGCGTCTGACAGTTAGCAGCGGAGCTCGCCGACGTTGGACTGCGACGGTGGCCGTGCGCGAGTGTGTGCTGGATGCAGAGGATGTGCACGGGTGCGAGGGGAGGGAGAGAGTGAAGGGAACGGTGCTCACCACCGTTGGTAGCAGGATGCAGAGGCGCGGCGACGAGCTGCTGACGGAGGATGACGACGGCGGCCGCGGAGAAGACGTGGACGGCGGCGCGGGTGTGGACGGTCTCCCGTCGAGCTCCCGTGTCCAAATCGTAGAGGGAGCAGAGCGCGTTCGGTTTCAGGGGCTAGGTGGGGGAGAGGAAGTCCATGGCGCCGTCGCGGTGGCCGGATTCAGAGGGGTGGTCACCGGTGATCAGACAGAGAGAAAGGGACGCGACAGAGAGGAGGGAAAAATGGCGGCGCGGCGTGGATGCGAGGACCTAGGGACTAGGGTTTAGGTGCGGGAGCCCTAGGGCATGTTTTATAGAGCTCCACGAGCTCGGATCTCCGTCGGTGTCGCCGTACGGCCGCCGTGGCACCGTTCGGATGGCGCCGTACAGGAGACAGAAGCAGCGCACGCTTCTCGAAGCGTTAAGTTGCGCTAGGGTGGGCTGGGCCTGGCGCGCGCGGTAGATAGGTGGGTTGGGTTCTATTTTCTGATGCGCGCGCGTTGCGTTTGCTTTATTTTTTTTTTGCTCTCAGTTTTTTTTTGTAGCTTTTGCTTTTGGAAGGAAAACTTAGGTTTTAGGTTAGATAGAAATCTGGAAAAATTAGGGTAGATTCCTTAGACAAAATGCAAACATTTGGTAGCTTTTAATCTCAAAATTTAAATGTTTGGTTGCTTTTTGAAATTTGAACCAAATTTGAGTGAAATGGTTAATATTAATAAACATTAATAAAAACCACTATTCAAATAGGGTACCTATGGTAAAAAGCAAATTGAGTTGATTTGATTTGTTAACAACATAATTTCAAAAATGGTTCTGTTTGGGTGCTTGGATTTGAATTTTAAATTGTGTTTGGAAAATAAATAATTGATTTGAAACATCAATTTCACAAGTGTTCACTATGGAAAACATGGAACCAAATTGATTGTTATTATTTGTGATTTTTATTCAAAATGTTGTAACAGAGCAAGTATGAAACCAATGTTTGAAAAAGGTTTTGAATTTGAGTTGTGAAAACAGTGGAAAACAATTGCAATAATTAAGAAACAAATGCAAACAACATGGAACAAAATGATGATATGATGCAATACTTAAATAAACATGCAACAAACATTCTAAGTGGATGATTTTCATACTTGGGATGTTACAAAACGCCCCCCTTGAAGGAATCGCGCCCCGAGATTCCTACTGAGAAAGAAAAAGGTCCGGATACTTCTTGCGAAGATCCTCTTCGGTCTCCCACGTTGCCTCTTTATCGGAATGATGCGACCATTGCACTTTCAAGAACTTGGTGCTCTTGTTGCGAGTCTTACGCTCGGTCTCATTGAGAATACGAACAGGGTGCTCCTCATAAGAGAGATCATCTTGCAGTTCGATAGAATCATGATCAACTGCACGATCTGGATCTTTGAAACACTTCTTGAGCTGTGACACGTGGAACACATCGTGCACCTTGGATAGCTTTTCTGGAAGTTCAAGACGATAAGCATTTTCTGCACGCCTTGAGAGAATGTTGAAAGGACCAATGTATCTTGGTGCCAGCTTTCCTTTCACACCAAAACGATGAGTGCCTCTGAGGGGAGTTACACGGAGATATGCCTTGTCACCAGGTGCATAGATCATATCCCTGTGTTTGCTATCATAATAGCTCTTCTGACGAGACTGAGCAATCCTGAGATTGTCACGAATGATACGAACTTTCTCCTCGGCTTCCTTAACAATGTCAGGGCCTAAAAGTGAACGTTCACCAGCTCCAGGCCAATTGATTGGACTCCTGCATCTGCGACCATACAGTGCCTCAAATGGTGCCATGCCTAGGCTTGCCTGGTAGCTGTTGTTGTAGGAGAATTCAGCATATGGAAGGCAATCCTCCCATTTCATGCCAAAGGAGATACCACATGCTCTAAGCATATCCTCGAGAATCTGATTGACTCTTTCGACTTGCCCCTGAGACTGAGGGTGATAAGCTGTGCTGAACAGAAGTTTAGTGCCCAATGCTTCTTGAAAACTCTTCCAGAAATGAGAAGTGAAGATACTTCCACGGTCTGAGCTTATTTCCAATGGGACACCATGAAGGGGAACAATCTTTGCTGTGTAGAGCTCTGCTAACTGGCTAGCTGAGATAGTTTCCTTGACAGCGAAGAAGTGAGCTACTTTAGTGAGACGATCAATAACAACGAAGATTGCATCGTTACCCTTTTTGGACTTTGGAAACCCAGTAACGAAGTCCATTTCAATCATGTCCCACTTCCACTCAGGAATTTTCAGAGGTTGTAGTAGACCGGCTGTTTTCTGATGGACTGCCTTAACACGTTGACAAACGTCGCATTCAGAAACGTATTGAGCAATTTCACGTTTCATGCCAGGCCACCAATACAGAGTCTTAAGATCCTGGTACATCTTTGTACTTCCAGGGTGAATGGAGAGAGGAGTTTCATGAGCCTCCTTGAGAATGATATCTTTTAGACTTTGAACTTGAGGAACTGCAATGCGTCCTTCAAAGAACACAGTTCCTTTATCATCAATTGAGAAGGACTTGAATTTCTCCTTGCCTTCTTTGATGTGCTCAACCATCTTCTTGATTTCAGCATCACGTAGCTGTTCAGAACGAATCTTGTCCTCGAGAGTTGGACTGGCTGTCAAGCTAGCAAGGTAGCCTTGAGGAACAAGACCAAGGTTCAGCTTCTGGAATTCTTCATGAAGTGGAGGTTGGCTCTCCATGATCATGAGATTATTGCAATAGGATTTGCGACTGAGAGCGTCGGCCATAACATTAGCCTTGCCTGGATTGTAAGAAATGGTGATATCAAAGTCTTTAATCTTCTCAATCCATCTCCTTTGCCTGAGGTTTAGATCTGGCTGAGTGAAGATGTATTTCAGACTCTTATGATCGGAAAAGATTTCAGTTTTGTTACCCAACAAGTACTGTCTCCATTTCTTGAGGGCAAACACAACTGCTGCTAGCTCAAGATCATGTGTGGGATAGTTTTGCTCATGTGGGTTCAACTGACGTGAAGCATAAGCCACAACTTGGCGTTCTTGCATAAGGACTGCTCCTAGCCCTTGGAGAGATGCATCACAGAATATCTGGAAAGGCTTGGTAGTATCTGGTCCAACCAGAACTGGGGTGGAAGTGAGTTTAGTCTTGAGGAGATTGAAACTATCATCACACTGTGGAGTCCAAATGAACTTTTTGTCCTTCTTTGTGAGATCAGTGAGAGGTTTTGCAATCTTGGAGAAGTTTTGGACGAAACGACGGCAATAGCTAGCCAAGCCAAGAAAACTTCTGACTTGCTTCACCGTCTTAGGGGGTTTCCAATCAACAATTGCCTTAACCTTTTCCGGGTCAATGGCTATGCCTTTGGCAGAGATGATATGACCAAGATATGCAACTTCTGGAATCCAGAACTCACATTTGGAAAACTTGGCATACAGACGATGCTCGCGAAGTTTCATGAGAGTGAGACAAAGGTGTTCTCCATGCTCTTCCTCGGATTTTGAGTAGACCAGAATATCATCGAGATATACCACAACGAACTTGTCGAGGTATTCATGGAACACAGAATTCATGAGTCTTGAGAAGGTTGCCGGTGCATTGGTGAGACCAAAGGACATGACGGTGTATTCATATAGACCGTACCGAGTGGTGAAAGCTGTTTTTGGAATATCTTCCTTTCTGATCTTTATCTGATGGTAACCCATCCTCAAGTCCAACTTTGAGAATATTGAGGCTCCAGCAAGTTGATCAAAAAGATCATCGATACGAGGAATTGGATACTTGTTCTTGATGGTTTTCTCGTTGAGAGGACGATAGTCAACCACGAGTCTTTTTGTTTGATCCTTCTTGGCAACAAACAGAGTTGGGCAACCCCAAGCGGAGGAACTAGGCTGAATGTAACCTTTCTCCATGTACATATCAATTTTCTCCTTCAACAACTTCAGTTCAGGAGGAGCTATCTTGTATGGATGCTTAGAGATTGGTGCAGTACCTGGTTCAAGCTCGATCACGAACTCAACTGCTCTGTCCGGAGGCATCCCTGGCAACTCTTCTGGAAAGACGTCAGGGAATTCACAAACCACCGGAACATTTTCGAGCAGAGGAAGAGGTTTAGCATCCAGGGTGTATAGTTGAACAGAACTTGATTCACTTGGAGAGTAGACTATCTGGCCTGAAGGGTGGAACAGAGTTATTGACTTCTTAGCACAATCAATCGTAGCTTTATTGGCCTTCAACCAATCCATGCCAAGGATGACATCAATGTAAAATTTCCAAGCAGAATGAGGGAAGCCAGGAATATGTGACCTCCAATCAAGATCTGATTCTCGTGACTGATCTTGGAAGTTTGCATAGTTGCTCCAGGGGAGTTTACTACTAGCGGGGAACCCAAACCAACAAACGGTAGTTTAACTGCTGTAGCAAAGATCTTTGACACGAACGAATGCGATGCTCCGGTATCAAACAACACTTTAGCTGGGTTAGAGTTTACGGGGAATGTACCGAGAACGACGTCAGCAGCTTCCTCAGCTTTGTCGGCCTTGATATGATTCACCCTCGCGGTCCTCCCGACAGGCCTGTTGTTGGAGTTGAAGGCTTTAGCCGGAGGAGCACGAACCATTGCCTGGTTGGTGTTGGGGCGAGGAGGTGGTGGAGGTAGCTGCTTCTGAGTGCACTTATCAGCATAGTGTCTGGTCTCCTTGCACTTGAAGCAAGTGACGACACGAGGAGGACCTGGCCTTGGCTGACCCATTGGAAACCTCTGACCCTGCATCTGAGATGGGTTGGGTGGGCGGGGACCAAAGCCTGGAGAAGCTTGGGCATTTGGAGCCCTAGTGACAGCACTGTTTGGCACCCAGATGCGGCGCTTCTGCGGAGGGGTGGTCATGTTGGAGGAGGAACCACCCTCACGCGAGTGCTTGCGCGACTCTTCGAACGCCTTGCGCCCATTCTCCTCATTGAGCGCGGTGTTCACGAGCTCCACGAAGTCCTTGCACTTGATGTTGGTGAGAGCGTACTTCAGTTCCGGGTTAAAACCTCGGCGGAACCTTGCCATCTTCTTGGCTTCAGTGGACACTTCGTCACCGGCGTATCGAGCGAGACGATTGAACTCGTTCTGGTAGCCGAGGACGTCCAGCTTGCCCTGTTTGAGAGATCAGAATTCCTCACGCATCCTTTCCATCAGACCATCTGGGATGTGGTGCTTCAGGAAGGCATCCTTGAAACAACCCCAGGTGATAGGATAGCCAGCTCTCATGGTCTGGTAGTTCTCCCACCAGGTAGCTGCCTGACCCTTCAGTAGGTAGGTGGCATACTTGAACTTATCTTCCTCAGCAACATGAGCAATCTCCAGAGCCCTGTTCATCTCCCTGATCCAGTCATCAGCATCGAGAGGCTCACGTGTTGCCACGAAAGCTCTCGGCCCCAGACTCAGAAACTCCTTGATGCTGACTCGCGGAGCATTCTGGTTGTTGTTCTGGTTAGCCTGGATCTGGGCCATCTGAGCCACGACCTGAGTCATCTGAGTCAACAGCTCCGTGAGCGGAGGTGGTTCAGGCATGGTGTTCCTGGTTGGAGGCATCCTGAACAGAAATGCATTTTAGCACAATAACAGCAAAGGATAGACTTGGTAACCGAAAGATAGAATATTCCGACGCATGAATAGATAACCAACAGGTACATCATCACATGTTCAAATACATCAGAATATCCAACACACCATAAATGGTTCGAAATACAAGGATAACTAAACATAGCTAGGAATGGATACATCGGTACTCCCATGCTCATCACGCAGGACGGCGGCGAGTAGTACGACGAGAGATACGGTGCGGAGGAATCCCTCGGAAGTAGGTATGACGACGATCCACGTAGAGCGGGACTGCTCTGAGAGGGACTCTCGGTGTGGTGAAGTAGAAAGCGTCGTCTCCCTGTGCTCCATAGCGGGGAATCCCTGTGTAACCAGCTCCGAGGTCGAGAAGTGGGCCTCTGATCGGCTCGTAACCTCCAGCATCTGGCAGCGGTAACCCAGCTGTCTGAACGCAACGTGCAAAGCGCTCATCTCCAACAAAGTCTGTGGTGTACGTCGCCAGACGAGTGAGAGCAAGGTGGAGCTGCTCCCTGACTGAGGCTAACTCCTGAGAAAGTGTGGAAGCAACTGCGTCACTGTGCCTCACGAACTGGGCAGTGGTGTGCAGCCTGGAGCTATCAGACTCGTAGGTATCCAGGTTGCTGTGGAGAGTGAAGTGAACTCCCGCCGACGTGATGTAACCACGGGGGATATGACGATAGATGGAATCATCAAACCCCCAGTAGTCAGCACGGAGGACGGTGAGACTCACGTACGCTGCCTGCTGCACGGCCATATCCACTGTGGAACCTACTGCCTCGTAGCGGTGGACAATGCTCCTGCCATCATCCGACAGAATGTAGACGATAGCCCGGTAGCAGGTCTGGTCAAACTCTCGCTGCTGCTCGTAGACCTGGTACTCTGGTGCCCAATGGAACCCCAGATAGGTAACCATGTCTCTCAGCATCTCCGGATAACCGGCGGTGCTCTCATAGCGAGTCATCCGAACCACCTGCGGGTAGAACCTGAGATCCATCTGCAGATGAGTTTTGGGAGGTTTTGATTAGACTCCGGTAGAAGAAATGAAGTGGAAAACAACAGCAAGGTTTCAACGGACGAAAGGTTCTTTAGAAGAACAGGATATCAAAGCAACATCGGGAAAACGAGACCAAAAGTCCTGAGGTACTAAGGAGAACCCAAAACACGTGAAATCCTAACTTGAAAGTTTAGGTGAGAACAGAAAACAACGTTGCACTTCCTTACCAGAAAAGGGTGGGTGGGTGGGGAAAGAAGAAAAAGATGGCAGAATTCCTACTCTCACGTTTCATTTTTCCTATATAGCTACACAATAGTTTCTAGACTCAACTGCGACCAGTAAAAAGGGATCCTACAGGCAGACAGGCTCTGATACCATTTGTCGCACCCGGACTTCTAGAGGATCCTCACCGTACGAACTGAACAGTATTTTGGTTGGATTACGGGGCTTAACGGCTCCCGCGTCCCCTTACGGGTAGGCCAGCACTTATGTGCGACAACCAACCGTTACTGTTCACCGTCGATGTAAACTATCCCGTAGAAATCAGGATACTACCATTGACGTACTTCATACCATACACACATGGTACGTCAACGGTTTTGAACAAAAGGATAACACAACATGCCTCTAAGACACAAAAGATTGAAATAAGGGTGCAAATGGCCTTCACTAAGGCAGAAATAGCAAATACAATCATCCAGAGGACACATGTCCCAACATAACATTCATTACATCAGCGGAAGCAATCAAAGGTGTCTGGGTACAGACAAATCCAACAGGCTTAAGAAGCCGGAGAAAATAAAGAAGACGAAGCCCATCCACGTAGGTCCTGGATCCAGCCCTGGTCCAGCTATCTACTCGTCTGCAGTCTCGTCAAACTCCACGAAGTAGCCATCCTGGTGGTCATCGTAGCCGTAGTCGTAGTCTGCGTAAACCACAGCCCCAAAGGGGTCAGTACAACAACGTACTGGCAAGCAAGACTCACAGTTCACCAAAGTGTAGCCCGTCAACACCAAGTACAGATGCCTTGGGATCAACGGAAGGAAAAGGTATGAAAGATGCTGCAACTGGCTGCACTAACCAACTACAGAACATACTACAACTTACGGTGTATCAGAAAGAGATAAGATAGCGTAACGTAACCAACTATAGCTAACCACCAAACAAACCCATCCTGGATCTCGCCCCTTATCCAAAGAAGCAATCCGAGGATAACTCACACAGTTGGATTAATGATGGATCAAGTTGTTGTGTCAATAAGCCTATTACTAGTCAAGTTATCATTAGTTAGGTGTAAGTTGTTCTGAGTACTTGTTAGCCAGTACTTTCACCAAGTCAACCATAACCGCGGAAAACACGGCTTCTCGAGAAGATTTATCCCTGCAGGGGTGCACCAATTTGGCCGTACACGTAAGAATATCCCGCCAGATGGGAAGGCCTTTCCCACCAAGCGGGGCACTCAACACAATTCAACCTTTCCTCGCATCAAGCCCAAAGCACCACGTGTTGTGCGTGCGCGGCTAATCGAGCCCCCCGAAGAAAAGGAGGACCCTCATAGCACTGGAAGACCACGCCGCCCTAAATGCCGACTACAAAAGTTCCACCCTGGCCTCGGGTTCGTACCTGCATATGCGTGCATCAAATGGAAAGCCCGAACTAAGTGTGGCGATTTGGACGAGATGCGAATCGAGTCAAATTGAGGGGGGCGCCCATACACGCTTCCCACATGCGGATACTGCGCTCATCATGGATCAGTAGACAAGACCCTTTTCCTATTAGGGTCGACACTAGCAGGCCTCAAAACCACGCCGGGCCTCCTGCCGGTGCCTTATCAGCAAATTATTATTACCTCAAATTAACAGGTGTTGTTTAACATCGAGCCCAGAATATAACAGATATACTAACAGAAAGTAACTGATAACAGACTCGAGCAAAACAACCCTAAGCATGCTAGTAATACACGGGCCCAAGCAACGGGGTTTTAGGACTGGAGGTGTGGCAATATCAGGGTTTAGGGTATCATGTGATAGGTTCGTAACAGAAACAACTACCACTATGGCTAGCAGAAAAGAACAACGGAAAGTATCGGTAACCAATGTTGAAAGGAACACAATGGTTCATGTGAGTGATAACTTGCCTGCAAACCCAGTAGCCGGGTACTGAGCTAGATCCTCAGAAGGGGTGTCGTAAAGGACGTCGGTATCAACGTCGTCGTCTATCCGAGAAGAAGCAAACAAACAAGGCAGAAACAAGGCAGAAATATAAACAATCATCATCATGGCATAGGGCACAATCAAATATGATGCATGACAAGTTAATAGATGCATCAAAATAAACTAATTGAGATGGCAACACAATTTAATTGGACCCATATGCAACTTTGAGTTGCATATGAAAAGCCCATGGATTTTGGTTAGATTATTTGTTTTCCAACTAAACAACAGGTGCTAGTGGTTTAATATGATGCATGCAAAAGGAAAACAGCAAAATAACAACATTAGAATCAAATTAAAATAGGGTGTAGCAAGTTAGAATTTTATTATTAATTTTAGGGAATTTTGGGTGCCTTAAAGGTGACACACAAATACTTGTTGTGTTCAACCATTTAAAATGTTCAAAACACATAACAAAGTTGATATTTGAAAAGGTTATCAAATTTTAGTTGGATTACATGTTTCACATTTTGAAATTGGACTTAGGATTATTTAATTATGAGTTAAACAATATTGAACAATTTTTAATTGCATTAAACAAGGTTTAAATGGTTTAGGCAATTTTAATTATTCAAAACAGAAAACAAAAATTATATTTGAATAGGTTATTTAAAATGGTATGAAAAACATATTTTATTTGCATTTATTGGATTAATAAATAATTAGTTATGGGTTTTAGAAATTAGCATTTGAAATATTTAAGTTTGAATTTTAAATACATTTGAAGTTTCCAAAACAGTACACAAATTGGATATTTGGAAAGTGTAAGAAATTTGGATCTCAAAACATATAAAGTTTTTATTTATTGGGTTTACAGAACAAAAGATATTAAATTTTGAAGTTTTATATTCAAATCTGCTATTTAAAATGATTTGGAATAAACAGAAATTCGCGCAGAAATGTTTTTCACCGTGCTGCTGTCTACCCACTGCCTCTGCCGTGTGGGCCAGAGGCCACCGTGGCGCTGCGCACGCACGCGTGGCAGTGGGCGTCGCTGACTGGTGGGACCGCGCGCTGTGGAAGAAATTCCAAAAGAAAGGCGAGGCGGGGGCTCGAACCCACGACCACTCGCAGCGCGCAGCAGGTGCAGTACCACTGCGCTAACTGAACTCGTTTGATATGGATACAGACGCAACCAAGTTATCGTTCATCGACAGGTTTCTGAACTTTTATCTGACGAACGAAAGTTTCCGCGTCTGACAGTTAGCAGCGGAGCTCGCCGGCGTTGGACTGCGGCGGTGGCCGTGCGCGAGTGTGTGCTGGATGTAGAGGATGTGCACGGGTGCGAGGGGAGGGAGAGAGTGAAGGGAACGGTGCTCACCACCGTTGGTAGCAGGATGCAGAGGCGCGGCGACGAGCTGCTGACGGAGGATGACGACGGCGGCCGCGGAGAAGACGTGGACGGCGGCGCGGGTGTGGACGGTCTCCCGTCGAGCTCCCGTGTCCAAATCGTAGAGGGAGCAGAGCGCGTTCGGTTTCAGGGGCTAGGTGGGGGAGAGGAAGTCCATGGCGCCGTCGCGGTGGCCAGATTCAGAGGGGTGGTCACCGGTGATCAGACAGAGAGAAAGGGACGCGACAGAGAGGAGGGAAAAATGGCGGCGCGGCACGGATGCGAGGACCTAGGGACTAGGGTTTAGGTGCGGGAGCCCTAGGGCATGTGTTATAGAGCTCCACGAGCTCGGATCGCCGTCGGTGTCGCCGTACGGCCGCCGTGGCACCGTTCGGATGGCGCCGTACAGGAGACAGAAGCAGCGCACGCTTCTCGAAGCGTTAAGTTGCGCTAGGGTGGGCTGGGCCTGGCGCGCGCGGTAGATAGGTGGGTTGGGTTCTGTTTTCTGCTGCGCGCGCGTTGCGTTTGCTTTTTTTTTTTGCTCTCTGTTTTTTTTTGTAGCTTTTGCTTTTGGAAGGAAAACTTAGGTTTTAGGTTAGATAGAAATCTGGAAAAATTAGGGTAGATTCCTTAGACAAAATGCAAACATTTGGTAGCTTTTAATCTCAAAATTTAAATGTTTGGTTGCTTTTTGAAATTTGAACCAAATTTGAGTGAAATGGTTAATATTAATAAACATTAATAAAAACCACTATTCAAATAGGGTAACCCCTATGGTAAAAAGCAAATTGAGTTGATTTGATTTGTTAACAACATAATTTCAAAAATGGTTCTGTTTGGGTGCTTGGATTTTAATTTTAAATTGTGTTTGGAAAATAAATAATTGATTTGAAACATCAATTTCACAAGTGTTCACTATGGAAAACATGGAACCAAATTGATTGTTATTATTTGTGATTTTTATTCAAAATGTTGTAACAGAGCAAGTATGAAACCAATGTTTGAAAAAGGTTTGAATTTGAGTTGTGAAAACAGTGGAAAACAATTGCAATAATTAAGAAACAAATGCAAACAACATGGAACAAAATGATGATATGATGAAATACTTAAATAAACATGCAACAAACATTCTAAGTGGATGATTTTCATACTTGGGATGTTACAATGCGTCACTCGGGACAATCATGAACAACCCTATGGCATCCGGAAGAATAGCAAAATGGAGCATCGAGTTGGGCGCCTGGGACATCACCTATACAGAACGAAAAGCAGTCAAATCTCAAGTACTCGTGGAATTCCTTAGCGAATGGACAGACCTACAAACGCCCGGACCACCCGAGTACACGAGCAATTGGATAATGTACTTCGATGGATCCAAGAGAAACGAAGGAGCAGGAGCTGGAATCGTTCTTATTTCACCTTGGGGAGACAAGCTGCAATACGTCCTGCGACTGGACTTTCCACTAGACGATCCAGCCTCGAACAACGACGCAGAATATGAAGCCCTGTTGCACGGGATGAAGATGGCAATCGCCTGTGGAGCTACCCGATTAATGATCTACGGTAACTCCAATCTCATAGTGCAGCAGACGATGAAAGAATGCGACGCCATTGCTGAAAACATGGTCGCATATCGTGACATGTACAACCTACTCGAAGGAAGCTTTAAAGGCTGCGAGCTGAAGCACATTGCAAGATCTAGCAACGAAGAAGCAGATAGACTGGCAAACATGGGTTCCACCAATACACCCATACCGCCAGGAATATACTTCGAACGGATGATCAAGCGATCGGTCAAAGTGAAGAAAGCTGCAGTAGCGCCAGAAACAGAGGTCAGCCCGCAGGTCGCGCTTATCGAGCTTATTCACAATATATCACGACAGGTTTTCCTGGTCGAGCCAGTCTGGACGCAGAAATATCTCGACTACCGGCTCAACAGATAGCTCCCGGCCGATCCACGTGAGGCTCGACAGATAATCAGGCGTAGCAAGTCCTTTCGAGTAGTCAATGGAGAATTATACAAGCAAAGTATCTCGGGAATACTTCAGCGTTGCATCGCACCCGAAGACGGCAAGGAATTGCTCCAGGACACACACCAAGGAGATTGCGGACATCATGCTAGCTGGAAAACAATAATGGGAAAAGCTTTCCGAGCAGGATTTTACTGGCTAACAGCAGCCCACGATGCAAAAAGCCTGGTCGAACGATGCGACGCCTGCCAGCGATTCGCACCAAGGCCACACGCCCCTGCTACGGAATTACACATGATACCAATAGCTTGGCCCTTTGCACAATGGGGGCTAGATATGGTTGGGCCACTACGCAAGTCCACGCCAGGTGGATACACACACTTGCTGGTCGCAGTCGACAAGTTCACCAAATGGATCGAGGCTATGCCAGTAACCTCAGCAAGCGCCCAATGCGCCGTCAAGTTTCTCGACTCCATTGTATGTAGATTTGGTGTGCCACACGACATCATTACAGATAACGGTACAAATTTCACAGCAAAGGAGACACAACAGTTCTGCGAGGAAAAAGGCATCAATTTCAAGTTTGCCTCAGTCGCTCACCCGCAAACGAACGGACAAGTCGAAAGATCCAACGGCTTAGTTTCGGCTGGCATCAAGAAGCGACTACTCGATCGTCTACACCCCGCCGCAGGACATTGGGCGGAAGAGCTACCCTCCGTACTCTGGAGCCTGCGGACAACTCCTAATCGATCAACGAAGTACACGCCATTCTTCATGGTATACGGGGCAGAAGCAGTCCTTCCCGAGGACGTTCGATTCAGCGCCCCACGAGTTGTAGCCTACAGCGAAGAAACTTCCAACAGGGCGCTCGCAGAAGATATGGATGCACTCGACGAAATGCGAGACATCGCACTCGCAAGATCCGCGGTATATCAGCAATCCTTGCGCAACTATCACAGTCACCGCATACGCCACAGAGCATTCGCGGTTGGGGATCTGGTGCTACGGCTCAAACAGAAGGAAGGACACAAGCTCGAGCCACCTTGGGAAGGACCCTTCATTATACACGAAGTCATCCCAGGCGGAGCCTACAGGCTAAAGAATCCGGCGACCGGAGGGGTCTACTCCAATCCGTGGAACATTGCACACCTCCGCAAATTTTATCCTTAGGATTACTTGTTATCACAACAAAAAATAAGGCTATACTAGCCAGTCCTGTAGTTCGAACACATGGCTTCTCAGTCATTGCAATAAAGACATGATTCCTTCATCATATTCACTCGAAGCTTCTCGTTCTTTACATGCTACAAGTTACAGGTACACACCCCTTAAAGCACACGGGGGCTACCCTACAACTAAGCATCACAAAGAAACATCATCAAATACAAGGTTATACACCTTACAACAGTTTTTTTACAAACTATAAACAGATTACAAGATATTTACATCTGTCAATCAGTCAAAGCGCTGAGCATTCTCAGTCGCCAAAACTCTATCTACCTCTTCAGAGGTCATTCGGATAATCTTCTCCGCTGCAGGACGTACAGCATCATAGTACGGCGAGATATCCTCGATTGCATAATCTGGGCGCCGAGCAACGGAGTTAACATCTATCTCAGGATGCCATATGCGGACAAAAGAGAGAGCTACAACCGCGCCGCACGTCATCTGATTGCGCACACACGCGCGAACTTCTCCTTCACGTCCAAACAAACTGAGAAGATAACCCCAGTCTTCGGGACCTTTTTCAAGTGGGTAAAATGCAGCGTTCATCGCAACCAAGACCTCGTGAAAAGAACTCACGAGAATTCTCGCCTGGAGGACTCGAAATTTCAAGGTGGCCATCACAAAACCCCGACTGCGATCAGACCAAAAATTATTTGCATGAGGTTTGGAGCTACTAGCCCCTTGAAGGATGTGATTTTCTACCCACTGCTTTTCTTCCCTGTCATCCGGATTAACGACTGAAGAGCAAAAACACACTCAGTCAGATAAGGAAACAAGGAAGAAAAAGGCACGGGGGCTGCACTACTTACAAAGCAAGTCCCTTGCGACTACAGCCAACTCATCCATCAGAAATTGTTCGCGTTCAGCTGCCAATTTCTGCTTGGACTTCGCCACATCGGCTATCCCGCGCATAGCTTTTAGCTTGCGCTCACCCTCCTGGACCTTATCACGAAGGCCCGCAAAAGTGCCAACACCGGCAACAAGTGGATTTACTGGAGTACCACATCCACCCGAAGTTTCCGCGGCAAACCCAGTAGCCTGGAAGAATAAAACGAAAGAAGTAAGATGCCCTACTCGAGTCAATTCTAATCGCATATCTGACAAACGCTCGGGGGCTACTCCCATCGGGAGACAATGCACAAACAAGGGGAATGAATTGCAAGATGAATTCTTCGATTAAAGACAACAAAGGTACGGGAATACATCCCAAGGTTCATTACATTCAAGGAGAAAAAAGAAAAACTATGAAGCTACATTGGTGCTCCCGCTGGCAGCAGTCGCCCCTCCCCGCAGTCGAGCAAAAATCTCAGACAGCTTCCGAGCAAGAATAGCGGCTTGCTCGCCAAAACGAGAGAGCCGTACCTTTTTGCCCGTGGAGGGGTCGACTGGAAGAGATGTGTACGCCTCCTCCAAACCTTCGACTCCATGCGCCAAAGCAAATTGTATCGCGGTCTTCGCACCAGACTCCGCCTGTGCGACCGCAAAGGCATCCAGAAGTTTGCCTTCTGAGAAGACCTTCAACAGATCATCTAGCGCGGGTGCAGGAGTGGCGTTGGCGAGGAGGCGACCGTGCAGTTGCACCAGCACTTGAGTAGCATCATTGATCATGGAGAGAACTCCATCAGCGTGCCTTTTAAGCTGGGCAAGTGTGTCGGTTACCACATCCACCCGCTGAAGTCCAGGGATCTCTAGAGGAACATCCAGAAGACCTGCAAAAGAAGAAAAAATACTTAGCAAAGTACAGCGAAATGAAGAATCAAAGTCGCAAAAGCCCAATACACTTACCCGCGAAACGCTCAGCAAGGGGACGGAGGAACCCGACAATGTCGTTGTCGGCCTTACTGCCAGCTTTCTCTAACTCCTTCAAGGACTTCCGCGCATCCGCAAGCTGTCGACCAAAATCTTCTGATTGCATGCGGGAAACCTCTAGCTCTTGTCGAATGGCCGTCAGGTCAGCCTCCCGAGCAGTTACCTGCTCAGAGAGTTTGACCTTTTCGGATTCTGCAAATTCAAGTCGAGCTGCAAAGAGATGCTTATCAAAACTCAAGAATGTACGGAGTACTGAAGACATGGAGATGATAAAGCCTACCCTTGAGAAGGATGTTTTCAGTCTGAAGTCGGCTACGGTCCGCTCGAAGCGACTCGCAATCCGACTCGGCGAGAACGACGCGGCGACCAATCGCCGCAAGAGAATCAATAAGCGACTGCAAAAGCACGAAGACAAAAGAGTTAAAAGGATTAAATTAGAGTCTGTACCCGATTATTTACAATCGACTACAGCCTCGGGGGCTACTCCCATCGGGAGCACTGCCGTGCACCCGATAAAAATGAAATCATGAAGAAGAATTAGACTAGACTTTGAGCCTGTGGCCGATCGCATGCGATCGACTACAGCCTCGGGGGCTACTCCCATCGGGAGCACTGTCGTGCACCCGATAATTTTTTTTTTGAAGATGGAAGATGAAGTTTACCTGGCCGGTGGCACGAGAGAGCGGATCCGCGGAGCTATCCGTCACTTCCTTAGAAGCAGAAGTCCTGGCGGCAAAGCTGGGGGCTTCACGTACCACCGTCGCGGCTTCGGGGGCTGCTCTGGGGGAATTTTGGATGGTGCCCGCGGTGGGAGTTTCACCCGCATCCTTTGCCTTATTCCTCTTTTCGGGAGGAACGGCAGCGGCGTACCTGCGAGGACTGATCGTCTGCAGACTGCACCGAAAGATAGAAACAATCGATATTGAAGCACGGAAAATGTTCGACCAAGATTAAGGAAGAAGCACTTACTCGTCATCCTCGTCGTCATCCAGCAAGTCCGCGTTCCAAGCGGGCGTCATCACTGGGAACGAAGGCGAAGGAGCAAGGGAGCGAAGTGGAGTCGCATGGACAGGAGCTTGATTGGGCGATGCTTCCAAGGATTTATCCTTGGAAGTAGCTTCGTCCTCATCTACCCGACGACGTTTCGTCGGAGCGCCATTCGAGTCTTCAACGTCATCCGAAGAATCGTGTTCTGAACTCGAAGAGGCGTTGGCAACGCTGGTGTCAATCGCGCCGTCTTGATGACTCGACACTTGCTCTGAGGCAGCCTCCCCCGCAGCTGGCGGGTAGTAATCCGCCATAGCTAGGCTCTGCAAAGGCAAGAAGAAGACGAGAAAAACCTTATCGACTAGGACTCAGAACAAAAAAGGGAACAACTCAAAGACGAAAAGGAAGAAACTAACCTCGGCTGGGGGAGGGTTTGAAGCGGCGAAGGCTTCAACTGAGCAATCGGGGAATTTCTCCCCCACCTTCAGTCGAGTGATACCCGCGATTTTCTTCTCGAATTCTACATTCGAAAGTTCCTCGCGGATTACTCGGCTGGGGTCCTCTGAGCCTTGATACTCCCACATAGCGGAGGGCCTTTGTTGAAGTGGCTGGATCCTGCGCTTCAAAAAGATGCTCGCCAGATGCATCCCATTGAGCACGACTCCCGCGGTCTGGTCCCGGAGAGCAGCTACTCTTGCGAGTAAAGGCGCAACGGTCTGAGTCTCTTCGGCTGACATCTTGTGCCCCCAGGACTTCCGCTTTGTCAGAACAGCGAACGGGTGGAACTCCACAATCCCACCCGAGCTGTTGTCGGTGACGTAGAACCACCTCTTCCGCCAGCTTTGAGCGGAGTCGACGAAATGCATGTTGAAGTAGCTGCCTTCTTGTCGAGCTTGGATCCCGAAGCCGCCCGTGCGAAGCGGTTCGCCGAGCTCGGACTCCACCCGCGATCTCTCGCGGAAGATCCGGACTTTGAAGAGCGCCTTCCAAAGCGCCCAGTGCGGGCGAATGCCGAGATAGCATTCGCAGAACACGATGAAGCACGAAATGTGCTGCACCGCGTTCGGGGGAAGATCATGAAGCTGTATGCCATAGACACACAGCAACCCGAGGAAGAAGGGATGAAGGGGAAAAGAAAGGCCTCGAGTCACGTGGTCCACAAAGACCACGCGCTCGTTCGATTGAGGATTGGGTACCTCTTCCTTTTTTCCGAGACGGACTCGCTTCTCCGTCTCCGCCGGCAGCAAACCCTCCCGCTGCATCACCTTGATGCTTTTCGCGGTGGTGTTGGGGGAGCGCCAGTCGCCGGCGCGGGGCGCGGGTTGCGCGGAAGGTTCGCCGGATGCAGAGCCGGCATCACCGCGTCTTTTTCCGCCAGCCATTGCTTGCAGCACGAGCTCGAGCGCGAGGAAGACGAAGGTGGGCGCAAGGAAGAAGATGAAGACAGAGAGCTGGGAAAGTTTTACCGTAGCGCTAACACCCGTATTTATACACGGAGCGAGACGATCTCAGCCGTACGATGCGCTACGTGGCGCCTATCACGGCCGCCACGCGTGAAGATGAAACGAAGCGGCGGCCAGCGCTGTTTCGTACCACGATCTTAACAGAAGATTGTGCGCATTTACTGTGCGTCTCGCGTAAAAACCGGGAACGACGTCTCGTTTCCCGGTCAAAAAGCTGACCAGGTGGGCCACCATCTGCTGCCACTCCGTCACGTCCCATCGGGAGAAGAGGAGTGCGCCATGACGTCATGGCATTCGTCATTCAAAACCAAGATCTTTTCGATTGGAAGTTCAAACGCGAAATTATCTTCGTACGAATATCAATTCCTTCGGATAAAACCTCTTCGAACAAGAGAAAAATACCCTATGCACGAAAACTCTTTCGTACGGGCACAGCATCCCGAACATGAAAACTCTTTCATATGGGCTTAGTTTTCTTCCAGCACGAACTTTCTTTCGTATGGAGCTCAAACAAATCAATCGGGTAGAAAAAACCTACCTCTCCTACACATGATAATTTTACATCATAAGAACCTGGATTGTTCAGCCGACTAGGCACATCCGGATGCCATATTCTTCGAATATGAAGGTAAGACCCGAAAAGATCTCTCTTTTGGGCCTGGAATCGCACTCGAAAGCTGCGTCCTCCGGTATAATTCCGTGTCAACAATACGAAGAAAAATCCTAGCGGACGCGCCGGGTACCCCCATAGGTTAAGTTCGATTCGATAAGTCCACAACGGCCCAGTCGCAACAATCACCTTATCGGATTCGAGTCGGAGGTCTCGAATCTGAGTAGGCCAGGAATGTTTTTGCCCTAGTCGCAATTAATTGGCCCTGATCTCTCGGGAGAGCCAAGCTACTGTGCCGCATCCTTCTGAGAAAAAAGCTGTAAAAACAGGCACTTATATTGCTCGATACTCGAGCGTGAAGACCCATGATACAGGGAACACACCCTTTGGAAAACAATGACTGTCAGGGCGGTCCTCCATAAAATAAGGAGGGTTTGACCGTCTACTCGACTGGAAAAGTCCCAGTCAAGCACACGCTCGGGGGCTACTGACGAAGATATGGATTCTGACCCTGCAGGTAAGGACACCCCCTCTCAGGCCCAAGGTCAAGGCCCAAAAGGAAGCGCCCTTGGAGTACTCTAGAAGGCCCATGTGAAGCCCACCCGCATCAGCTTGCGGGTTAAGTTAGGAAACTTGTAACCGACCCAGCTAGGGTTTGAGTCCTCTCCGGGTAGAACTCGAGACCTGGCCATCTATATAAGGCCAGGAGAGCCCCCAAGGAGAGGACCAAGTAATACCGCACGACCAAAAAGCCTCGGAACTCGAGATCTACTCTCGATTCGAGCAACCTGTAACCGATCTAATCATCCAATACAGATCAACAGAAGGCAGGAGTAAGGGTTTTACCTCTTCGAGGGCCCCGAACCTGGGTAAATCTCGCCCCCTGTCAAGCCGACGATTTCACCAGCGCTCATGACTTCTCTTAGTCGAAACCCGATAGGGTCACCTGAGGGATTTGTGGAGTCAGAGATTCGACAGCTCCCAAGAACAAGGGAAAACAGCCGGCAAAAGCTAGGCCGAGTCAAGCCATTTCCGCCAACTGGGCTAAGTCCACCGTGACCCAGGCCAAGCTGGAGGAGCTTGCCGAGTCAGGCGTCCTTCCTCCTCAAAAGGAGATCCACTGGCGTGTTCCGGGTGATGAGACCCGGCCATCCCCTGGTCCGAATGAGGTAATATGTTTTGTAGAGCACGTGATCCGGGGATTCCGTCCCCCGGGTCACTCCTTTTTTTGCGAACTCCTTAGCCACTATGGCCTCCGAGTCTTTGACATAGGGCCTAACTCTATGTTAAATATAACTCACTTCATAGTCCTCTGTGAATCCTACCTGAGCATCCCACCAAACCTTGCTCTCTTTATGGAACTGTTCCAATGCAAACCGTGCCGCGAAAGCGGTGACGGGGCCCTTTTGGCCTGCGGCGGGGTGTCCATTCAACGCCGAAAAAATTCACCTAGGCCGACTCTTAGTTTAAACTCCCACGTCAAACATTGGCAAAAATCCTTCTTTTATTGTCGGGACGCCTCCCCACCCGGCGAAAAGAGATTGCCGGGTTTCTCGGAGGGCCTCCTTGATCTCTCGGACACCTTTAATGCCTTCGCCTCAGAGTCGGACAGGGAGTCCATCCAGCCTTTCCTAGCCAAGATAGCCGCCCTTTCCGCCCATGGTCTCCTTGGGCTCAACTTAGTTAAGACTTGGGTAGATTTCCGGATTCAGCCCAACGCCATCCGGCCTAAGCTGATGTCCGAGTATTCCGGACACGTGACGGATTCCCTCCGTTATTTTTCAAAGAAGTATCCGGCTGGTGATACGAACAAGACCATCAAAAGTTTCCTGACTGAGAAGGTGGAAGTAATCCGGAACAAAACCGGGTTAGAGCCATACACTCGGGACAACCCAGCCCCAGCGGTAAGATCCGACTCTTGCTCTACTATTCTCATGCTTTTACCCGATGCAATTACTAACTTTTGTCTTGATACCTTTATTTCAGGAAGATAACGTCGTTTGGAACATCGAGACTCCTCCTTCCTCCGGGAACCCAGAGGAGGACGAGGAGGCAGCTGACTCGGATGAAGGTACTTTCCGAGTTTCACCCAACTCAATTTCTGCTAACTTGTTTTCCTATACTTTCTCTTTTTCCGACTGTATACTATGTTTCTCAGGAATGGAGGACAAGGAGGACAAGGAGGAGAAAGAAGATCCGGAAGATGGGGAGGAAACCCAAAGTGATGAGAGCGAAGCAGAACCGGTCATCGAGGTCGGAGCCAAGAGGAAAGCCAGAGGGGTTGTTTTTAAGGTTCCATATCGCTCCCTCGCTTCCAAACCATACACTTTTGCTAATATGTGCGAGCTAAACCGAGAATTATCCGACTGGCCATACTTGAAGGAGCCCCCCATGGTCAAGCGCAGGGTGACCCGGAACTCTCCGGGTGAAACCACACTCAACCCGGGTATCCCATCATCTCCAGCCCGGCGCGCCGGTACTTCTCAATCTCAACCTTCCAATTTACCTCAAATATTTCCTTCTCCCAATCACCCCTTAGCGGGACAACTCCGAGTCTCACTTTCTCAATCTTTATCAGCCTCGTCCGGGTCTAGCAGCGAGTTCCCCTCAGATTTCATGGTGAACTCCGGGTAAGATTCCTCTCCTGCTATTCTAACACTTTTCCATAGTTTTCTCCAGTTATATACTAACTGTTTACTTGTACTTTTCTCAGAGCTAAGGTCACAACCAGTGACCCGGATAATATGGAGACTGATGACCCGGCCAACGAAGATCCGGTTGATGACGTGAAGGCCGCGGCTGGCGGCGACGAAGAGCAACAAGTGCCACCGAAGGACCTGGCAGATCAAGAGGCCGAGTATCCAATGGCCTCGCATGCACGCGAGGATGAAGAGGTCATAATCCAGGGCACAGGGGGAGGTGAGCCGAACTCCGACACTCAAGCGACTCGGATGCCTTCCCCCGTAAAGGAAAAAACTCCGTTTCCGGGTGACCAGGATCCCGGGTCTTCCAATCTGGGTCTGGGCAACCACTCCTTTGACCAGATGATGAGCGCCCTCCTCGCCATGAAGGACACAGAGAAAGATATACTAGAACGCATGGCCGCTGAACACCAGGTAAACTGATATACTAGTCCCCAAGTTCCGAGTTTAACTTGTCAAAGTTTTACTCGGTACTTCCTTTGATATCCGGCTTATTGTTATATCCGGCTAACCTTTACCTTTCCTGCCCTTATAGGCACAGATGGCCCGGTCCGAGGAAGTTTTGGCCAAGACCAATCAACTCCTGGAAATCGAGGTAAAGCTGCGAGAGGCACTTGAGGCTGAGGTGGAAACGCTTAAGAAAGATGCCACGAAGTACAAGAAAAAATACACGACCGCTCAAGCTGCGCTGAAGAAACTATCAGCTCAAGTTGCCGACACTTATCGTGTCCTACTTGGTAAGATTTTGTTACTTGCTGTTTTGTAACTCAGTTTCTTCTTGATCCATGATACCCGGGATTTTTGCTTTAACCTTTGCTGTTTATACTGTAGGCCCTGGTCTTGCGCCCCCAGAAGAAGATGATGTCCAGAAGGCAAAGAACTTGAAGACTGTGCTCCGGAGGTTCTGTGCCGGCACTAAATGGATCCTAGACACCGTGCAGTGGCCGACTGAGGGATATCCGGGTATGGACACCTTGATCCATGCGTGCTCCACTGTCCCCTCATGGATTGAGCTCTGGAAACGCTCGGCATGCCGGGTTTGGATGACCCGGGGGCTCATGCTGGTTAAGGCTTACTTTCCTAAGCTTGAGCCGGCAAAGCTGGTGGCCGGGTTTCCAGAATTCAAGGTCGATGGCTCCAAATTCTCCGCCAAGGACTTCAAGGCTATACAGACTGAGGTGCGTCACTCGGCATCTACAATTTCCGATACTCTGGACTTGGGTAGATTTGCAACTCCATATGATGCCGAAGATGAACCGGTGAAGGTAGATATGCCCTTGCCCTTTGATATCCTGGAGAAGTGGAACGCAGACTCGGCCAAGAGGAAGGAGGAGGCCGCGAAGAGGAAAGATGAGCTTGAGTCAGCGCCTACCACCTCTACTCCGGCTGTCCGCCCGCCTGTTCGTCCTGACACTGCCAATCCGGGTGACGATGCTGGGAAGGCCCCTGAGGAGCGAAACCAGGACCAAGACCCAGAAGACAAGGGCAAGGCTGTAGACCCGACCCAGGAGGTCGAGTAAACTTTTATCCGCTACCGTCTCAAACACTTCATTCGACCGATGGGCCTTTAAAACAATTATTCTTTTGACAGTGCGCCTGTGCACTTTTTGATACTACTATCGTGGCTTGTAATACATTTAAAACCTTAATAGCTTTCGTGGCCCTTCTGGCATTTGCGTAAATTTGATATTTCCCTGTCTTTTGAATTTTTTCATTCCTGATTTTCCGACTTTCCACTATGGTTCCTTTTGTGAGACTCGGTTTCTGGGTCTCGTGGGTTTTGACTAGTGGACTTTTTCTAAGTCCCCAAGTCCCCAAGACTCGGATTTTTGGGTTTTTGAGATGAATAGCTAGATAATTTGTTTCTTTTTTCAAATTCCTAAGTCCCCAAGGCCCGAATTTCCGAGTCTGGGGTTTTGGACTTTTCGAAAAGAACAAACTATTTCTGCTAAGGCCCAAAACCTAGAGCCATTCACATAGGTTTTGAAGCTATGCTTAATGTACTTTGAGTTTCCGGCTATTAACCTTGTACTCTGCATAGCTTGTGGTTTAGATGACCCTTTTGACCTTCTTCTACTATAAGCCGGCTTTCGCGTGGATAATCAATGTTGCTACAGCTGTACGAAGACAGGGTCAGGCAAGTCCCATTGGGCATCATGACTGATTGTAATCGTACGCTAGCAAAGCATGCCACTTTAGTGCGAGTCACATCAAGCTTAAGCGAGAAAAGTCAAGAAAGTTTGGCTCCTTTGTCCGGTTATAAGCTTGCAGCCGTACTTATTACAAGTAATCAGCCCTTATAACTCAATGGCATCGTGGCCGGGTCTTTGAGTTTGCAACTGTGCTATTCAAGCAATCAGCCCCCAAGACCTAGATATATGCAATTTACTAGAGAAACTAATATACTAAGAACAATAAATAATACTTACCTAGAAGAAAAATAAGAACACAACAGAAATATAAAAACTTGATAAAAAACACACACAAAAAGGAACAATATATTGTTTAACCATCTCTTTATTGATACGAGAAAAGTTAGGTCAGCAAGCCGCCTCATTAAAAACCATCCAGTACCCTGGATAGGAAAAGAGTGCGTCTGAAACCTGCTGCCTGTTACATCGTGTAATTCCACTTGTGAATCTAGTCTATTCTAGGTATAGTAGGGACGCAGCTGAGCCACGTTCCATGGTCTTTCTCTTTCTTGCATAGATGAAGTGGTATGAGCAGTGTCATTAACAGTAGCCGACTCTTCCCTTGCATCTATCAAGTAATATGATCCATTGTGCAGATTCCGGCTTATGATGAACGGTCCCTCCCATGGTGGGGATAACTTGTGTTTTCCTTCCTTTGACTGTACCAGGCGCAGAACCAGATCTCCTTCCTGGAAGACCCGGGTTTTCACACGCCGACTATGGTATCTCCTCAGATCCTGCTGGTATATGGCTGATCTCTCCAAAGCTTGTTCCCTGTGTTCTTCGAGCATATCCACGGCGTCCTGCCGGGTCTTCTCGTTCTCCACCTCGACGTAAGCCGACACTCGAGGCGAGTCGTGAATAATATCACTCGGCAACACCGCCTCTGCACCATAAACCATGAAAAACGGTGTCATCTGTGTAGATCTGTTAGGTGTGGTGTTGATACCCCAAACCACTGAAGGTAACTCCTCAACCCATGCACCAGCAGCTCTGATACACGGGACTCGTAGCCGTGGCTTTAATCCACGAAGCAACTCCTGATTTGCTCTCTCCACTTGTCCATTAGCCTGTGGGTGGGCCACTGAGGCTATGTCCAAGCGGATGCCATTGTTTCACAGATTTTTTCCATCTCTCCTAAGGACATGTTGGTTCCATTGTCCGTTATTATGCTGTGTGGATACCCAAACCGATAGATGATTCTTTTCAGGAACTTGACTGCTGTAACTGCTTCACAATTGGTAACTGGCATAACTTCAACCCACTTGGTAAACTTATCAACAGCCACCAAGAGATGTGTCTTTTTGCAAGGTGACATGTGGAAGGGGCCAACCATATCCATACCCCAAACAGCAAACGGCCAGGTTAACGGGATAGTCCGCAATTCCATAGCCGGCACATGGGTCTGGCGAGCGTACCTTTGACATCCGTCGCACCTTGCCACCAAGCGCTCCGCGTCTGCTAGGGCCGTGAGCCAGAAGAAACCGTGTCGATAAGCTTTGGCCACAAGGGATCTTGTGGATGCATGATGCCCACAATCACCTTCATGGATCTCCTTCAGGATTTGCCGGCCTTCTTCTGGTGCTACACAGCGTAAAAAGACTCCTGCTGCACTTCTCTTGTACAGCTCCCCATTGATGATAGAATAGCCCTTTGCTCGCCTCAGAATTTGCCTTGCTAGTACCTCTTGCTGTGGTAACTCGCCCCGTGATAGGTAAGCCAAAAACGGCTCTGTCCACTCGGGAACAGTGCGTATTGTGGCCACGAGCTCCAAATCCGGGTCTTGGTTAGCCACCTCTTCCTCAGACTCGGTTTTAACTGATGGTCGCCATAGCTCGTCCAGAAAGACATTGGGTGGAACCGGCTCTCTGCGCGAGCCGAGTCTGGCGAGTGCATCTGCTGCCTCGTTCTTTCTTCTATCTATATGCTCCACCTCATACCCGGAAAAACACCCGGCAACCCTGTCCACCTCTCTGCGGTATGCTGCCATAGTTGCATCTTTTCTATCCCAAGTTCCCGAGACCTGCTGTACCACAAGGTCCGAATCTCCATAGCATCGTATCCTCTTAATGTTCATCTCCTTGGCTATCTTCAATCCATGCAATAATGCCTCATACTCGGCCACGTTGTTGGAACAATCAAAGTGAATCTGCAACACGTAGCTCAACTTGTCTCCTTTGGGTGATGTGAGCACCACTCCAGCTCCTGATCCCTCGTATTGCTTGGAACCATCAAAGTGCATTATCCAAGACTCGGAACTTGGAGTCATTGTGGGCATGCCTGTGTGAGTCCAATCATTAATGAAATCAACTAGAGCTTGAGATTTGATTGCTGACCTGGGCTCGTAGTTGATATGATAATCTCCCATCTCGATCGCCCACTTGGCTATTCTACCTGTTGCATCCGAGTTTCTGATGATATCCGACATTGGTATAGAGCTAACCACTGTTATGGGGTGTTCCTGAAAATATGGCTTCAATTTCCGGCTGGCCATGAAGACCCCGAAAACCAGCTTCTGCCAATGTGGGTAGCGCTGCTTTGCCTCCGATAATACCTCACTGACGTAATAAACCGGCCTCTGAACCGGGTGATCTTTCCCATCCTCCTTGCGTTCAACCACAACCACCGCGCTAACCGCCCGGGGCCCGGCTGCAACGTACAATAACATGGGCTCTTTAGGACCCGGGGCTGCTAGGACTGGTGCCTCAGATAGCTGCTTCTTTAGTGCCTCGAACGCCTCATCCGCCTCTTGGTCCCAAACGAATTTATCAGATTTCCTCAAGAGCCGGTACAAGGGTATTGCCTTCTCTCCGAGTCTTGATATAAACCGGCTCAGCGCTGCTACACACCCTGTAAGCTTCTGAACATGCTTCAGGTTTTCCGGCTTTTTCAGACTCTGGATAGCTTTGATTTTATCCGGATTTGCCTCAATCCCTCTCTCTGAAACGATAAAGCCGAGTAACTTCCCTGCTGGAACTCCAAACACACACTTTGTCGGGTTAAGTTTCATCTGGTATCTTCTCAAGTTCTTGAATGTTTCCTTTAGATCGTCAATAAATGTCTCCGCTTTTCTGGTCTTGATCACCACATCATCCACATAAGCATGAACGTTGCGTCCGATTTGGTCCTCAAAGCACTTCTGAATACACCGTTGATAAGTTGCGCCAGCGTTCTTCAATCCAAAAGTCATGGTCTTGTAACAAAAGGCCCCAAAAGGGGTTATGAACGACGTTTTCTCCCAGTCCTCCTTCTTGAGCTTGATCTGATGATACCCGGAATATGCATCCAGGAAACATAATAGGTCACTTCCAGCCACTGCGTCTATGATCTGATCTATCCTTGGAAGGGCAAACGGATCCTTTGGGCAATGCTTGTTGAGACTCGTATAATCAATGCACATCCTCCACTCATTGGTCTTTTTCATCACGAGAACCGGATTTGCCAACCAATCCGGGTGAAATACTTCCATGATAAAGCCGGCTGTTAATAGCCGAGCAATTTCTTCCCCTATAGCTTTCCTTCTTTCCTCATTCATCTTTCTCAGGCCCTGCTTCACGGGCCTAGACCTGGGATCAACATGCAAACTATGCTCTGCTAACTCTGTAGGGATACCCGGCATATCGCTAGGCGTCCAAGCAAAAACATCCTGATTGGAACGAATAAACTCCACGAGTGCTTTTTCCTGCTCATTGTCCAGGTTAGATCCTATAGCAAATTGCTTAGAGGGATCACCTTCGACAAAGGCCACCATCTTGGTGTCCTGTGCTGCTTTGAATTTTGCTCTCTCATCCTCAGTGTTCGGCCTTTTCAACGTTGTCCTGTCATCCGGGTCTACTTGGGACCGGTAGTACTTGAGTTCTTCCTTCCTACAGGCCTGCTCTGCCATTGCCGCATCTCCTTCGTCACACTCAGCTGCTATAATCCGGTTTCCGTGTATGGTAATGGTTTGCTTTGGACCCGGAATCTTTAGCTGTAGGTAAACGTAACACGGCCTGGCCATGAACTTAGCGTAAGCCGGCCTTCCAAAAAGCGCGTGATAAGGGCTGCGCAATTTTACCACCTCGAACGTGAGCCACTCAACCCGAAAATTGTCCTTCGATTCTCCAAAAGCAACCTCCAAAGTGATCTTTCCCTCGGGGCACGCCGAGTGACCCGGCACAATCCCATGAAAAACTGTTGAACTTTTCTGTAGCTGAGACTCCTTGAGACCCATGCGTAAGAAAGTTCCCAATATAAGATGTTGATGCTACTTCCACCGTCCATTAAGACCTTTTTCAGCTCATAACCATTAACCTGCGGTGCAACCACCAAAGCTAACACGCCCGGATGTTCTATCATTTCCGGGTGATCCGTTCTGCTCCACGTCACCTCTTGATCCGACCATCTCAAGTATCTCGGAACAGCTGAATTGACCGCGTTCACTGCTCGTTTGAGTATCTTTCTATCCTTGTTGGAAGTTCCTGTAGTATGTACATGATATTGTCCCAACTGCTTGGGGTTAGCTTGGAAACCTCCAGCTCCCCCTGGTTATTACCCGGATTTCCGCCTCCCGGGTTGCCTGTTGGGGGTGGGCCGTTGCCCGGGTTTCCACCCGGACCCGGTCCTCCTCCCCGACCTGCACCTCGCATAGCCTTATTTACTTCCTCGTTCTTCCATCTCTGTAGATCCACACACTGCTCCAATGAGTGGTTAGCCGGCCTTCCGTTCCTGCTGTGCTTTGGGCACGCCATTCTGAAAATATCCCAGTTATTACCCGGCCTTGGTGGCCCTTGATAGTTTCCTCCATTATGGTTTCCTCCGTTGAAATTTCCTTCTGCTCTGGGTCTCGAAGACCCGGCTTCTGTGTTGCCGACAAACTCGGAACTCCCCTCAAACGGGCGTTTATTCTGGTTGTTTCCGTTATTTCCTCCATGGTTACCCGGCGTAGATCCATTGCCGGTTCTTCCATTATTACCCGTGTTTGCTTTTGCTTTCTTGTCATCAACATCCTCTTCCGTGGTATCCGTAGCAGCGTGTTTGTTGCACGCATCCATTAGCTCTCCCATCGTAACCTCTGAAGCATTCCGACTAGATTTCATGCGAGTTAACTTCTGCACTAAAGGTGTGTACTTGCATGTCTTGGCCATAGCTTGCAACGCGTCCTTTGGCTGGATATCTGTAGATGAATGAAGTATCTCCATAACCCGGCGCACCCAGCTGCGCGCCGACTCTCCCTTCTTTTGCACACACCGTTCTAGATCGTCGATAGTGAACAACTTCCTGCATGTTCCGTGAAAGTGCTTGATAAACGCAGTTTTCAATTCACTCCAAGATTTGATAGATCCTTCAGGTAAATTGTTGAACCACAACTTTGCTGCTCCTTCTGACATCATTAAGTACATGAACTTGGCTTGAAGATTTTCAGATGCGTTGCGAATCGACATAGCCATCTCATAGCTGCTCAACCATGTTTCTGGGTCCATAGTCGGCTCATAATTCACTACTTTACCCGGTTCTTTGAATTTATCCGGGTAAGGTTCAGCCCTGATGTTATCCGACAGACACTTGGGCCCAGCGAGATTAGTCGGTACTGGCCTCACCCGGGAAACATGCGATCCTGCGGGGGGTACGGCTGGACGTGGCGCTGCTGCTGGTCCGTGCACCGCAGACCCGGCCGCGGCTCGCCTGGCTCTGGAACTATCCACAATAGCTTGTGCTGCTGATACTGCTGGTGCTGCTTGAACGCGGGGAGGAGGCGGCATTTGCTGCTGCTCTGCCCTCCGCCGCGCTGAACTTGTTTGAATGTTGCCGGTGTTGCCCTGATGCCGGCTGATATATGGCGTCCCATGCATTCCACTCCTGTTATCCGGATAATTTACTTGCTGTGCCACTGCTGTGCGTAATAGATCTATCGCCCGCCGGGTCTCCTCTGCGTGGGGTGACTCTCTGACCGGGATCTGATTCAATGCGATTGTTGCTGCGTATACGTTGTCCATGGGGTTGTTAAAGTGACCTGGCGGCGTGCGAAATCGTGATGGTGGTGGTGGTGGTGCTGTATTGCCGGCAGTGACCCCGGTCTGCAATGTGGGTAACCCGGCCTGCACGTTTGCCGGCTGTCCTCCTCCGGTTGCGGGCTGATGTACAGTTCCCTGGTTCGCAGCTGGGATTGGTTGATCCTGAGGTGTGATGAATAGTGCGGCCGGGTTTATGACTCCACCCATTGCCGGTAGTCTAGTCTGGTGCCTTTGATGCACCCTGGTTGTCTCTTCCCGGAGCCGGTTCTCCAATGCATCCAGCTCACGTTGGCGCGTGGCTATCCCTTGCTTTTCTGCTTCCACATCTCTCCTCTGTTGCTCCAATGCACGACGGGCTACATCCAGATCCCTAGCCCGTGCCGCTGCGTTCTCCGGGGTTATGACTGTGGCTAACACGGTGGGATCCAGGATCATGTTGTTATTGAACAGGGCCGGGTGTTGTGGATTTGAAGGACCCGCCCCTGGCGTCCGGTTCGCCAGATACCCGAACATGTTCGCCTGCAACTCGCTATCCGCCGCCCGGCTGGTAACTGAAGCCGACTCTCCGTCAACCCGGGCCAGAACCGGATTTCCGTCAGTCGGGTTTTGCTGCTGGCCAATGCTCGCGCTGCTCCGACCGCGGCCGTAGTCACATCCCCCTGATTGAGATTGGTTGCAGGGGCCGTGTAGACCGCGACCTGGCGCACGATGCTTGGCGTAGATTCATATTCTTCCTCATCACAACTATCCTCCTCGTACCGGTCCTCCAGAAGGTGCAGGATAGACTCGGTATCATCTTCTCTTATGACCCGGCCACGCGGGGTCCATGCCGGCTCCTCCGGCTGTTCCCTCTTCGTGATGGGCTCTTCTATCGGATCCACCGTCCCGACCGATTCTTCTCCATCCGACTGAACGTAGGTGGCCTCCCCTGACACAGAATCAAATCCAAAATCGTCAGGGATTGAACCGGACGTACGTACCATGCCGATGAAGACGTTGACCCGGCCGATTGTCACGACAGATCCGGATTCGAGCAGATCCGACTCTGGCCCCCAGCCAAAATCGTCCACCATCTTCTCTCCTTCGGGGTTGGTGTAGATCTCGCCGATGACAAGGTTCTTCATGTTCTCCTGAGCTTCTCCCGTGATGTAAACACCCTTGGACGTAGGCCCCACGGTGGGCGCCAACTGTCGTGGGATGATCACGGCAGACGTTACCGGGGGTAACTTATCTTGGGGCAATTCGACTCTGGTGTTTGGGAGAGGGTTTAGCTCAAGGGAAACCATGGTGATATGCGATCTGGTAGCCGGCAATCGAGTCGCCGAGTCTCCGATCTGAATATATTATCTCAACTCTCGTGTTACAAAGGATACTCGAATATCTCGTGATCGTGTCTAATCTACCCTAGGGGCCGGCTTATATAATATCCGGACCCCCTGGCTTACCATCCAAGGCATGCTCGGAGTCCTACCCGGACACTGCTTACAAACCCTAAGTTTCCTTATCAGAACCCACAATCCGGGTTACGAGGCCTACACTCTTGGGCCTTCTAGAAAACTCCTTTTCCCTAAGCCGGGTCTTGCGCAGCGCCCTTTGGGCCGAGTTACACCTTGGCGTTAGCCTACCGGGTTATCATCCCTCCATCAGTCGTAAAACTTTGTACTTAGACCAACTTGTGGTTTGAGAATGAAGTGTTGTTTTGACAACAAAAGACCTGCAACTTATAAAGAAAGCAAATGATTTGCCTTGACTTCGTAAATTGGCTATGAACCATTATATCCAAGATAGTATCTCTATATGAATATCAAATATGTGACTTGATAGTCCATTCGAAAGTCATGAAGCCTAACGATTGCAAACGAGTCTATATAGAAAAAAAATATGGATGTTTTACATCCATTAAAAGTTCAATTTGTCGAAATTATGTTTTTGACGAAGTTCAAAGAGTTGACTACGACAAGATTTTGATCTTTTGTAGCGATACTTTAGTCTTTGCAGATAGTTCTAACAAAAGTTAAATATTTTGATATGGAAGTTGAAACTAACTTTCCTCTCCAGGAATGATCAAGGATGTGTACTTGACAGGGCCTGAGAGTTCTGTAAAATTCAAAAGGTTGCTAGAAATGTATGAAAACTTCAATGATTGAAGTGAGCATAACGAAGTTGGAATCTTTACTTTAATTAGCAAAGTTCCCCGCGAACATGCGCGGGTGACATCCTGGTGATTGATTAAAATTTCTTATACGATTTACATAAGGGTAACAATTTAATAAACTTTATAAAATATAGGCATATAGCTAACTCTATGATTTCGTGCTTAAATTATTTGTACTTTTTATTTGTTTTCACTTTAGTATAATTTTGTCTATGAAGATAAGTAATCTTATAATATTTTTTAAGTTGCAATTCTTTTATTTTATTTGATATATTTTTGTGCATAAAATCACTATTCAATAAGCTTGTGTTATTGACCTATTTTTTAATTTTAAATGTGTTATATATCTATGTATATTTATTTTAATTTCATAGAAAATATGTGTTACTCCCTCCGTCCACTTTTATAAGGCACACTTTTTACTATTGAAATGCTAAGAAGTGTGACTAATAAAAGTGGACGGAGGGAGTACTAATTGTTTTCTGATGGGTCCAATTTTCGGTCGACCGAGAATTAGTTGAATTCCTAGTTGCAGCTTACATGCAAAATATGTATATTACTTGATTTTTTATCCACGTGCAACTCCCAAACAACATGAAAGATTATGCTAATCGGACTGCTATGGGATTGATTAAGGTCTATCTTAATTTTGAGTCAAATTAGAATTTTTTTCGAAATAATTACTAACAACTTCACTTGGATTTTCCCCTAAGTTTATCATTTGCGAGTCTTGTGCAAATGTTTATGGTGTGTTGCTATACTTGGTTAAGTAAGTGGCTTATAAAGTAATACCCCCAATCTCAAAAAAAAAAAAAAAGTAATACCCCCTTTCACCGCTCAATGGAAGGATGGAATAAGAAATAGTGAAGAAAGTGTTCCTAGGTCTTCGCCCCGCACTCTGACTGAGCGACCGAGCTCCTGAGTCGGTTTCCTAGGGTTAACGCACGCTGAGGCGATTCCCTGGTTTCTCGACAACTTCTGCCGGCGGCGAGCGGTTCACCGTCGACAACTCCTCTCCATCCCTTCTCCGCGGAACGCGCGCCCCTCTCCTCCCTCCCAGTTGTGTTCCGTTCGGGGTGATCCCGGGGTGATCCCTTGCCTCACCGCCCACCCTTGGCGGTTACGCACTCTGTGGATCGAGGCGGATGGCCAACGCTCCCTCGGAGGCGGTGGATCTCATCCCTGACACGACCGAGGTCGAGGGCAGGTGCCTGGCTCTCCCGATGGCGACCAAGGCGAAGGAGGGCCTCCCCTCGGAGGCTCCCGAGTCTTCTTCGGCGACAGCGAGAGATAACATGGCGGAGATGCTGCGGCGTCTCGAGTTGACAGCGAAGGAGTCGAACGCCTTTGTCTTGGAAGATGAAGACGACGATCTCCGTGGGTGCCCAGAATGGGCTGTGGTAGGCAAGGTGATGGCACCAAACCCTCTGCATATTAACACCATTAGAGCGGTGCTACGACCTGCGTGGGGGAACCCGAGAGGTTTGGAGCTCCGTTCCTTGGGAACCAACTTGTTCATGGCGGAGTTTGCATCGCAAGCGGACATGGTTCGCATGAAGGAAGGATCTCCGTGGACAATCAGCAAGCACGCGGTGCTTTTGATGGATTTTGATCCCCTAACGAAACCGGGGGATCTATGTTTCAACAAATTATCCGTCTGGGCTAGGATACTCAATCTGCCCTTTAGTCTGATGAATGAAAATCGGGGCAGAGGTATAGCTGGCAGTATCGGACTTGTGGAGAAGGTAGACGTGGACTCCAAAGGGCGAGCTTGGGGGGATTATCTCAGAGTCAGAATCGCAATCAACGTAACCGCTCCGCTGTTGAGGTGTGTCTCTGTCTTTTCTCAGAAAAGGGCCTGCACAGAGATTTATCAAGTGATGTACGAGCGACTTCCTACCTATTGCTACCCGTGTGGGATCATGGGACACTCTTCTGGGGCTTGTCCTACCCCGGGTGACAGAGATGCAGAGGTCCTATTGCCGTACCATGGGTCTCGTTTATGTGTGCCTGATGAACGCAGGAAGCCGTCGGGGGAGCGTTCTGGCCAGTCATCCTTCTCGAGCAACCGGAGCGGGCCGAACAATGTTGCTGGCAGTCCTAATCCGAGTGGCTCCAAGAAAGTTGGAGAGGCATGTGTGGAGGTCAATTCACCCAAGACAACTCGTAAACAGCGGGCTAAACCTAAGGCGAACGCCGGGGTCAATAGCGTCGAGGGACAGGAGGTCTCGGGTTCTGCAAAGACAAGTGGCCAAAAGAGGAAGGGTTACCGAATTAAACCCTCCAGGGTGATACCTGGGCTCGGGCAGGACCAGAACATGGCTTTGGCTTTGGTTCCTTCCACTTCGAAGACTTCAGCTTCTAATGATGGAGAATTGCCAGCTAGTGTGGAAGAACCAAACAAGAAGCAGAAAACAGTGTCACCCCCTACTTCATCTCGATCGGCGGATCAGGCAGTGGCTGCGGTGCGGCCCTGCCGCACGCAATGAATCTCTTATGTTGGAACTATCGCGGACTCGGGTCGGACGCGACAGTGGGCGAACTTCGCTGGCTAGTGAGGTTTTTTAGACCTACCTTCCTCTTCCTTTTTGAGACGAAGATGAAGGATTCGAGAGTGCAGAATTTTATGTGGTCTTTGGGGTATTCTGGCAGTTTCGCGGTCAGCAGTGTGGGTCTTAGCGGTGGGCTTGCATTGTTTTGGTTACATTCTGTATCAGTCACTCTTAAAGGCTACAATTCTCATTGTATTGATGTGCTTATTTCCGAGGGAGGAAATGAACCATGGCGTTCAACTTTTGTGTATGGGGAACCTCGGAGAGATCGACGGCATGAATTCTGGGAGCTACTACAACGACTGCATAACGCGTGGTCAGGTCCTTGGATTGTATGTGGAGATTTTAATGAGGTTGTCAGTGGGGATGAGCATTTGGGCTCATCAGACCGATCAGACTCCCAGATGTCACAGTTTCGAGATTGTTTGGAGACTTGTGGTCTTGTTGATCTCGGATTTACTGGCCCAAAATTTACTTGGACCAATCGACAACAGGGTTCCGATCTGGTCTCGGTACGGTTAGACCGTGCAGTGGCTAATTCAGCCTTTATGGATCGCTTTTGTGGTTTTCGCGTGGACAATGTGGTGACCACCACTTCGGATCACATGGCGATCTCCATATCTGTTGCGCAGCTGGAAGGAAACACTCATACAACACCAGTGCAACAACAGTTTCGGTTTGAGGCAGCATGGCTGCGTGCACCCGACTACAGGGAGATGATGGAACGGACATGGAGTGAATGTAGCAACGGTGTTCCATCCCTTCAGTCAACATGTGATAACCTCTCACGGTTGGCTTGCTCGTTGAAGAAGTGGAGCAAGGATTCTTTTGGTTCCATACGAAACCGGATTGGTGTTCTCGAAAGGAGGTTGAAGTTTTTGCGATGTGATAATGCATCCATGTCGCAAACTAGTGGTGTGGAAAAAGAACTCTGTGAATTATTTGAGAGGGAAGAAATAATGGCTAAGCAGAGGTCTCGAATCGAGTGGCTAAAGGAGGGGGACCGAAATACTTCATTCTTCCATGCCCGTGCTTCGGCGCGGAAACGAGCTAACCGAATCTCTCGGTTGGAGAAAGATGATGGTTCTCTGTGCCATGATAAGGAGGAGATCAAGGATATGGTGCAGAATTTCTATTCCAACTTGTTCACTTCCGAAACTTGCACAACCACAGCCACTATTCTTGATGCTATACCCCAGAAGGTGACTCATGCAATGAATGAGGATCTATGTAAGGACTACACCGATGAGGAGATCAAGATGGCTCTTTTCCAAATGGGCCCAACCAAAGCACCGGGCCCGGATGGATTTCCCGCTTTATTCTATCAAACTCATTGGGATTTTCTTAGCAAAGAGATTTGTGGTGCTGTTCGGAGTTTTCTTGAGGGGGACCCTATTCCAACTGGTTTTTGTGATTCCGTGGTTGTTCTTATACCGAAAACCAGCAATCCCCAGCACTTGAAGAATTTCCGTCCTATTAGCTTATGTAATGTGCTATACAAGATTGCATCAAAGGTGATTGCAAACAGGCTCAAGATTATTCTCCCGGAGATTGTTTCGGAAAATCAGAGTGCATTTGTTCCGGGGAGGTTGATTACAGACAACGCTTTGATTGCCTTTGAGTGTTTGCACACAATTAGGCAACATAGAACGAAGAATCCTTTCTTTGCTCTCAAGGTGGATATGATGAAGGCCTATGATCGAGTGGAATGGTCCTATCTTCATGGTTGCTTGGCCAAATTGGGTTTTGCTAACTCATGGATCAACTCGGTTATGAGGTGTGTTACTTCAACCCGGTATGCGGTGAGAGTCAATGGTGAATTGACGGATCCGGTGTTACCTTCACGGGGTATACGCCAAGGTGACCCTATCAGCCCCTACTTATTCCTCTTATGTACTGAAGGTTTGTCTTGTCTACTGCAAAAACAGGAGGTCCAAGGAGAGCTACATGGTATAAAAAACGGCAGACTTGGTCCTTCTATATCACATCTCCTTTTTGCAGATGACAGCATCTTCTTTGCTAAGAGTGATCAACGTAGTGTGGCTGCGTTACAATTGGTGCTCACAACATACTGTGATGGTTCGGGACAGAGGATCAATTTGGAGAAATCTAATATTTTCTTTGGCTCGGGTTGTCATCATGATATTAAGGAGCGAGTTAAACAATGTCTTGGGGTATTCAATGAGACCCTGCAAGATTCTTATTTGGGTATTCCTACTCAGGTTGGGAGATCTCCTATTGTCACTTTCAGATACATCTTTGATCGTATGTGGAAACGAGTGAATGGTCTCTCGGATAAACCTCTGTCAAGAGCTGGGAATGAGACTATGTTAAAGGCTGTTATCCAAGCTATTCCCACTTATGTCATGAGTTGTTTTCAGCTTCCCATTGGTACTTGTGAAGAGATGAGGAAGCTTATAGCCAATCACTGGTGGGGCTCTAAGAATGGAAGGAGGAAATTGCATTGGAAATCATGGGATTGGCTTTCCTCTCCGTAGAAAATGGGAGGAATGGGCTTTAGAGATTTGCACCTTTTCAACCAAGCTATGCTAGGAAGACAAGGTTGGAGACTTGTTACATCTCCTGAGTCCCTGTGTGCTCGAGTCTTGAAGGGCAAATACTTCCCTAATGGCTCTTTCTGGACTGCTAGCTGTCCTCAAGGGGCATCATTCACATGGAGGAGTATACTTCATGGCCGAAAACTCCTGGAACAAGGAGTGGAATGGGGTATAGGCAATGGAGTCTATGTTCGGATTCTGGCTGATAGGTGGATTCCTGGAACTGCTCCCTACCTTATCCACCCGAAAATTACCATAGCCAATGATCAAACAGTGGACTCTCTGTTCGGATCACAGCGAACATGGGATTATAATAAACTCAAGGCGAGTTTCAATGATGACTTGGTGGCGAAAATTATGCAGATACCCATTAGTAGATTGGGTGGAGATGACTTTGTTCGGTGGCCACATAACCGTGTTGGAGTTTATACAGTGAACTCTGCTTACCAACTTGCTCGACGGCGAGAGTTCCTCTCGGCTCGTTGTAACAATGGGGGTGGCATGTCTTCTTGCGGAGAGGATGAACAGAAACTATGGAAGGCACTATGGGCAATTACGGCGCCTCCAAAAATGAAAATAACATTATGGCGCTTCGCCCATGACTGTCTTCCCAGTGGAGTTCAACTACAGAGAAGACTAGGATCATCAGACTATGTTTGTGTATATTGCGCGCAACCAGAGACAGTACAACATGCCTTATTGTTCTGTTCGTTTGCACGGGATGTATGGAAAGAAGTCAAGAATGACCTATGTTTTGGGCTAGGCCGAAGATCATTTACATCTCCGAAGCAATGGATCTTCGAGTTCTTGTCTAACTGCACCAAAATGGAGGCAACGGTGCTCGCTGTCACTGCCTGGCACCTTTGGGATTGTCGCAATAAGGTGCGAGAGGAAGGTATTATCACCCAGCCCAAGGCACTTGCTATGAAGATTCGGTCTTATACAGAGATGATTGTGTCCCACTTATTCTCCATTCCGAAAACTAGCAATAGGGGTACTGTCTCACCACCACGATGGCACCCCTGCTGTTGGTGCTTTGATGATCAATGTGGATGCTGCACTCTTTTCCTCGTCGAACTCGTCGGGAATTGGATTGGTTCTTCGTAATCATGCTGGTGTGTGTATTGCGGCCCTTACTGATAGTCTGCCGAATGTCTTCGGTCCGGAATTGGCTGAGACGATAGCTATCAGCTCGGCCTTGGCTTTTATACAGGCCGAAGGGATCACCCAGGTGAGTGTGGCGTCGGATTGCTTGTCTATCATCCGACGTGTGCATTCTCCTGGTCGTGATCGATCTGACTGTGCTGCGGTGGTCGAGGATATCAAAGCAATGCTCATTTCTTTACCATCTGTATCCTTATTTCATGTGAGTCGGCTTCAGAATATGGCTGCACACTGGTTAGCACAATCTAGTGAGCTTAAGCCGCGTTGTATCTGGCGTGGTGTTATCCCGGAGTGTATTAGGGATGCTATTTGTAATGACTCCTTGTGTGATGATTAATAAAGTTTGAGGTTTACTGTCAAAAAGAATAAGAAATAGTGTACCCCTTTCTTCAGCTCTCTTTCATCAAGCGTCCCTGTTTTTCTCCGTTGCACACCCTTCCACTTCTCCATATTTTATCAACTGCTGATCTCCTAATCTGGTTATTTACGTTCCTAGAAATCCTGCATAATTAGATCGCCGACAGGTGGTTTATTAAAATTTCTTATACGATTTACATAAGGGTAACAATTTAATATCGGAAAATCTACTTTCAGAACGGTCTGTACTTAAGCTTATCTCCAGAACGTCGGGCTCGCGGTCCGATTGAAATCCGATTCGATCTCCTCCCCGATCCAGCATCTCCGTCTGCTCCCTCCACCATTCCCGCATCTTCGAGAGAACAAAACAGCGCGGGGCGGAGCTCTCCTGGGCGAACTGCGGTAGCAGCATCCTTGTTCCCGTGGGCGAAAAACTGTGGCCGAGTATTGGCGAATCTCGCCTAGGCGCGGCTGATCACCGCTCGGCGAGCAGGAGCGGCGGAGCAGCGGTGATGGATTCGTTCTCACCGGGAACAACGGCAGCGGCGGCCAATTTGCCTCACCCTTGACTGGTGCAGGGCCCTAGCAGCCATCTGCTGCCCGGTGAACTCGCCAGCGAGCCCTCCGCATCGCCATGCCCTCTCCTCTTGGCCAGCATGCCATGGCCACAACCATGGGCACCTCCAAGCTGCGCCCAAGCTCGCCGCTCTGGCCAGATTGATTGTTTCCGGTATGTTCTTGTTTTTTATGCGTCTCTTGATGAGGGAACGCCGGAACGTTACTCTTTTACACACATTAAGGGAGGATCTGCTCATGAAGGACGCCGATGCCAGTACGCCACCACCGCCGCAGAAGTGTACGTCGGAGGACGACACTGCCACCGCAATGGCCAGGACCGGACGACACCGCCGTGGCACTCCGTGGGAGGCCGCCGCCTCCACACTGCAAGAGTTCGTCGAAGGTATCTCCTAAATTCCTCCTCTGGCCAGAACCACACTGCAGGTGGCGGCAACTGTCAACCCACATCCAGGCTGCACACTTCGGTCTGATCTTATTGCAGGTGCAAAAGTGTTTGCTGATGTTTCATAGAAATGCAAGAAAACTTCAGCTGTTGCATGTGCCACCATGAGAGGTATTGGTGTATTTTTTCAGTACGCTGAAAATGGTAAAAGCTTCAACATCATGATTTAATCCTCCCACTCCTTTGTTTCCATCGGTCCTGCCGACGTTCCTGACGGACAATCAGGTCCTCGCTAAGGCGATGGCAAGCAGAACACTTGATCATGCCCTTCTATATTGGGATACCAGGCAGTGCTACACATAGGTCACAAGCTCAGATGTTTCATAAATAGAGACTTAGGCATAAGGGTGCTCAGATTTCTTCAATGCTACACATAGGTCATGCACATAATAGTGCTCATTAGGACATCTCCTCCGGGGCTGCTCATTTGTCCCGGATAGGTCGGATTTGAGCAGTCGGGGCCGAAACCAGACTCATGCGGCGCTGCTCATACGGACCACGGTCCGTTTTTTGTCCCCGGATGCTCAAATCCAGACCAAATTTGGTCCAGATTTGAGCAACCCCACGGACAACAAAGTGTCCAGAGGACAACCTTCCCCTGGCCCGCGCGAACGGCTTCCCCTCCCACCTCGCGCCGCCCCCGACCCACCTCGCCGCCGCTGGCTCACCGATTTGGCGACCCCCGCCGGCCACGGCCACCACCTCCTCCGCCCCCACCTCTCACCCACGCCGCCGCCGGTCCCGCAGGTGTTTCGCCGGCCAGTCTACCGCTCGGTCCACTTCCCCACCCCCACGGGCCGCACACAAGGTGTTCGGCCGTGTGCCTGCCCGACCTCGGCCCGAAAAATGGCGGACAACGGCGACGAGTTCTTCTTCAACAATGTGATCATGTACTCGTCCTCGTCGGAGTCCTATCCCGAGGACGAGAGCGACATCCTCATTGCCACTCTCGTGGTCAATGACCACATCGCAAGGTTGCAGCCGGTTGTGTGATCATGCACAACATGATCATAGAGGATGAGCGCGATGACAACGTCTACGACGAGAACTGGTGGTTGTTTCAGGGTGAGAACGTGGAGCCCCAGCCATAAGTGGCAACATTTGAGGATTTCATTGACTTCCAGTACGAGTTGCGTGATCAGGACACCCACGACACACTTCGGGATGATTTGGTGCAACACATCTGGAACTTCGTAGGAAACCAGTAGACTTTTTATTCGGTTGTGTTTATTTGAACTTTATAATTTTTATTAAGACTTATTTGTGTCTTTATTGAACGGTCAAATTTGTAATAAATAACTCGTATTTTATCTAGTATTGTGTTTGTTTTTAAGCTCAAAGTATCCATTGGGAAAAAAACTTAGGAAAAAATAGGGCCCGGGCCACTAAATGAGCAGCCCCATAGGGTGCAGGGACCAAATCCGCGCGGACAGTGGCCCGGACGGCTGCTCAAATGGACAAAATCCAGACCAATTGGGTCCGGATTTGAGCAGCCCCGTAGGAGATGTCCTTAGTTTCTTAGGCAGGACGTCAGTCTATCTACGGCTGTGTATGTTCAACTCAAGCTAGTTCTCCATATTCTGCTTCTCAATCTTTACAAAATTCAGTTTGTCAATACTTTGTAATTCATGATGTACTTCGTAACCGAGTTAAATGAAAACTTGGCGTCTCATCCGCCTTTGTTGTTTAAAAGGAAAATAGTGCATATGATTTGTAGGATGGTACTACTAGATGATTAAGCTAGTTTAGTAGTACTAACGATATGCATTAGGTTGATACATACCCTAGCACTTGTTGATCATGATGATAAATGGTTGCATGATTCAGAGAAAATGCAAAATGTTGTGAAGCAATACAATTTTCAGTATGATCATGTGTATGTGTCGGTCTGCAGTCCAGTAGATAGCCTGCTGGACTGGCTCTATAGTCCAATTGAGACAATGATATCTTGTTTAATCATGTACAACATTGAGGACAGAGACCTGTCCTTGCGTGTAAAATTTAGTTGGCTAGCCGCAGACATGAGAAGGTTATTTGAGACTACCTGCAAAAATGATATGATTATTTGTGAGATGTGCCAGGATTAATCAATTGGCATCGTTAGGGTTTGTCGTTCGGCCTGGAGCCGTCCGACCACAACAAGACCTCTATGACAACCTCATCCAGCCATTTACCGACCCTCAAAAGCACGGTGTTGCCCTCTTGGGATATCGTCGGGCTATCCGGACCTACGCTGGTCATCCTTGGACCTCGACGAACCAACTCGACACTTAATGGAAACCGTCCATTGCGCCCCTCGGCCGATTTCTACATCAATATATGGAATCAAGTTTTCACCGTGAATTCTGTAGGTAATAGTTACACACCCACTACTGAAGGAGGTAACCATGTGTTCATTGCATAGTTATCAATGCTAACTATGTTAGTTACCCTACTTTCTATTCAATAGTCATCCACCCAGTAGTTATGGAGTTACCCACATGTTTATGATATAGTTATCCATCACGAAATCAATATACTTACCATCCAGTATTGATGAAGTTACCCACACAGTACTAGTGAAGTTATCCATGTGTTCATGATATAGTTATCCCCCCCCCCCCCCCCACCCAAAATTGATATAGTTTTCGTACCATCTCGATAATAGTTACGTACCAAATGACGATGGAGTTACTTGCCGGTATTTATCGAGTTATCCATGTGTTCATGATATAGTTGTCGACAACAAAATCGATATATTTACCCTACTCTCTAGTCAATAGTATCCACCCGGTACCGACGGGATTACTTAATTGTTTTAGGGTGTAGTTTTCACCTAGATATTGACATAGTTATCACCCTAATACTTATGTATTATGTAGTTGCACGGATATTTTGGTTTATAGTTAACCACTTGTTCACGATACATTTACCGTCCAAAAGTGGCAATTCAATTATGAAACTAGACGGTAAGATCAAAACTTGAAAACCCCTGAAAAGAAAAACCAAAAGTTAATTTCAAGTAAAAAAATAATCGTTTATATGGTGGATAACTTACATAATACAACCCGGATAACTTGTTGTGTTAGATGTGGGTAACTCGGGTCCGAAAAAAGTCGTCGAAACGTATCAATATGGGATCTAGTTTCGAAGATTTTATCACGACAAATCCAACCGTGAAAACGGATTCTAAATTGGATAAACGGTTTAGTCTATAAAATATATTGAATATTCATATTTTTACATTAACTTCAATGACGTAACCATTTTTTGTCGTTTTAGTGTTTATGCACTCATGTAGGAAATATTCTTACGTCCGACCAATATGCCCTCGCGACATCGTTCGCATGGGCGTAGCCAGTTTCCCTGCACGTGGATAGCTGAAGTACAATCGATTCAGACCAAGACGGTCGGCAGTGTTCTATGGATTTGTCAAACTGTAGAACGTTCTATGTCTAGCAGCCTCCAAATTTTAATCTTCATGAAGTACTAGTAATAGTTACTCATATAATATTAATGGAGTTATCCAACGTACATGCTATAATTATCCTCATGAAATCAATGTACTTGCCCTACTCTCTACTCTCTAATTAATAGTTACCAAGTATTAATATAGTTAAGCATACTTTCATGATATAGTTATTCCAGTAAAATCGATATAGTTATCCTACTCTCTAAGTAATATTAATCCACCCACTACTGAAGGAGTTTATTATGCTATGCAATACACCAAATCGATTTAGTTACAATATTCTCAAGTTAACACAAGGGGCAGAAAGGAGAGTGATACATTGTATTGTGTCTATGTTGCGATTGGACAACAACGCTCGACTGTGGCACAATTAGTTCAAATTCTTTCATAAGCGAATGCTTATAAACCAAATATTTATGGAGTTATCCATGTGTTTATAATATAGTTATCCATCCCGAAATCCATGTAGTTACCCTATTATCTCGGCAATAGTTACCCATCAAGTATTGACGGAGTTACTCACCTGGCACTTATGGAGGTACCAATGTGTTCATGATATAGTTATCCGCCACAAAATCAAAATAGTTATCTCTCGACAATATTGCCCAGCGGTACTGATAGAGTTACCCATATGTTTTAAGGTGTAGTTTTAACCATGATATCGACGCAATTATAACGTTAATATTATGGAGTTGAATGGGTGTCTTAGTGTACAGTTACCCACTTGTCCACCATATATTCACCGTCCCAAAGTAGTAATTCACTTATGAAAAAACTAGGTGGTAAGTTTAAAATCAAAAAAGCCGAAAAGAACAACAAACGTGGGATTTAATTCAAGCAAAAAATTAATAGTTTATATGGTGGGTAATTTACATATTACAGACGGGGTAACTAGCGTGTTACACGTGGGTAACTTTTGGGTTCAATTTTTTTTCGTCCAAACATATCAATATAGCATCTGGTTTCAAAAATTTCGTCGCGGCTAGTCTCTATACTACTTAAAAGAACCAATTCGTTCCGTCTTCTCCCCACCCTAGCGATACGTCATTCCTTCGTCCAACATCCGTCGATGTTTACGTCGACCCTTCGTCAAACCTCACTTGCGCATCCTATCCTATCGTCCCAATCCCCACCCGCTTTTTTCGCTCCGTCAAGATATTCCGCAAATTATGATTTCGCAATCGCAGACCAAGACTCCACCCCTCCCCACGATCCAACCACAGACGCGTCTGTCGCCGCTAGATCCGAAGTCGCCGCCCTTTCTCCTTGCGTCCAACTCCAGTCTGCCGATGCATCTCGAGCATAGCAGCACATGCGCTCGGGCACGGGATCAGGAGACCACCCAGCCGGCGCCGCATCGGCTTCCAAAGCTGAGCAGGGGGTGAGGAATTTTAAGGGAAAGGGGATCACGAACTTTTACCAATCACTTGCGGGACAGATCCAGTCCATGCCTAGCAGAAGCGGTGAGTGGCCATCGTGCCGGTGCTTCGGAGGCTGCCGCGGGCCTGCACCTCAACACCGCTGACAAATACGCCAATGCCATCGCCGACCGTTGCCTCTCCTCCGCGGCGAGATCGAGACGAGTGGGGATGAAATATTGCGGAGAGGATGAAGTGAAGGTTTCCTCCGCGCCGACGGTCACCTCCACCTCCGTGACAACTGCCTGAAATCCCCGTTCGCCGGCGGCGGCCGCACCATGCTCCGCACAAGCAGCAGGTTCAGACGAGGCAACGACGCTCCCCACGGCGCTGCTGCCATTCCGCCCCAACGCTCTCCATCACAAGCCCTCCGCACAGTCTCTCACCCTCTGCAGGTACGTGCACTCCACCGAGCAGAGGACAGAGGCGACCAGCACCGGAGCCTCCGGCGACAGGCTCAGCCACGGCGCCGCCGCCGGTCACCCTCCCCTATCCCTGTCCTCTCTCTCTGCTCGGCGTGTCCTTTCTCAATCTCACATTTCTCGGCAGGTAGGCGCAGCGAGGAGCACGACAGGGGTGACATCGAACGGTGCCTCCGGCGTTCAGCACAGTCAAGGCACTGCCGCCCACAGCTCCCTTCTCTCCTATCCTGTTGCCAGAGCCCGCGGCCGTTCGCTTAAAAAACAAGCGCCGTCGGGGAGGGATGTCCAGGAGATCGTTTAAGATGACACCTCTGATAGCAGGTAATGATGTTTTCGTCAGCACTCTGCAGGTAGATCCGTGCCATTTGCAAGAAATTTATCCTAGATGTAATGCCCCTGCAGTCTTATCTTAATTTCATAATGCATCATATTTAAATTCCTCTGAATGGGCCAGACTACTAATAGGCTGGTTTCATATCAGCACCGTACCATGTAGCTTACTACAAGCAAATTCCCCATGATTAAGTACAGTGTTACTAATGCAGTTAGATAATTTATCAGGTGGCCGATCGGAGTCATCTACTCAGCAACCAAATTACTCAACATGATATAGTTCATTTTTACCAAGGGCATGATTGTCTTCTATATCTGATTCCTTGTATATAGAATCACCTCTACCCATCCAAATTTTAGTGAATGACACAACTCACTGTACAGGTTCAATTTTAGTGAATGGTAACAGCACTTTCGGACACATATCAACTATTATAAATGTTAGTCAAGACATGCTAACTATATAAGATCTAGGGAAATAGAAAGTGACACTGAACAATGCAAAAAAAAAAAATGTTATTCTGAAAAACAAATCCGAAAGAAAACAATTTACTGAAGTTTTCCTCCTGTTTCCAGCATGACGTTGAGGTGACTTAGTGAGTTGCAGCATGAGGGAGATGTATCTTGGGTACTAGCAGAGTATGGACTTCGCTGAATGGAGCTTGGACACCATTCACCTTCTGAGCGCAGCCCAGCCACCCCAACTTGCAGGAAGTGTTACTTTCTACTGGTAAAGGTAAGGAATGCATAGTGCGCCATAATTGACTGTACAGATTCAGATTAACATGTACAATATAACTCCTAATTAGGTAAGTGATATTTGAGCGAACTGTTCATTTTTAACATATAGTAAGTTTCTGTATGTTTCATTAGCCATATTACAAAGCAAAAGTACTCCACTGTTTAGAAATTTATTCAAATAATTTTGTTGGTAATTCGAGCAATTTATATTATGAACTAACATTGGGTTTTTTTGGAATCTCATTCTATTCTATTAGCAGCTTATGGAATCGAGCATGACATGGCATGCTTTATAAAAGCACAATTATATTCTCCCGGTAATTGTGATGATGCTTTACCTTGTGATACCCAGTATCTCACTCAATGCCAGTCTATTCTATTAGCAGCTTATGGAATCGAGCATGACATGGCATGCTTGAAAAAGCACCTTTTTCAGAATGCCATTCTAATACCGTTAATCCATTATGTTTGCATCATGTTGTATTGTTATCTGACACAATTACTCCAGTTTGTAAATTGATAAGTTTTCAATGTCTGTTTCCGCCTAACTACCAGCACAAGCCTTACACTGTTAAAGATGGAGAGCCGGCAATGGTAAATACATAGGTTTTTGATGCAGCCATGCATCTCTTACTATTTTTTTTCTTCTCCTTTTTGTTTTTAAAGATCCCCTCAGGTCCCACTTGAGCTAATGAAAAGCACTCTTCTTTCGATGAAATCAAGGGTGTGTTCTGCTATTCAGTAACTGCTAGCTCCAGCGTACAACAGATGCCACACAAGGAATAATTAACCTTTTCCGAGTAGAGTGTTTACTGTCTTTTCACAGGTAGATTAGCATTCGTAACAAAGTAGAAAAGTTTTTATTGAATACTTATGTTGATGCCCATCACGATGACTTGAATTAGCTGGCTCCAGTTAACTACTTGACACATTTGTAAATTCTCCACAGCTTTATCCCTTTTAAATATTTTTTCCTTCAAATTTGATTGCCGATATAATGCTATATTTATTTTAGACGAAATGTTTCCTACAGACAGTCCAAGTTATTTTTGGAACAATTTCTCGATTTGAAGTTTAGCACAAAGAACTCCAAGAAATTGTCTGATGGCATATACACGAGAGATGAACCTTCATACTTGATGTTTTGCATTGGTGTACATGTCAAGTGCTAACCATATATGAACTATTGCCTTATGTGATAAAATGTTGAGGACTTGAGTGGTTGTTTAGTGCTTGCATAATATTAGTTGTCTTTTACTTTGTGTAGGCAAAAGACAGATATGCATAGTGAACCATACTTGTTTGCAGTGTGGAATATTTTGTTACTGGAGATTTGATACTTCAATTTTGCCTTTTTACATCTTTTCAGTGTTGGGAGCTTCTTTGAACGCCAGTTACGAAAATAAGCGAGCTTTCATTCACATTTAGCATTTATTCATATTGTGAGATTCAGTACATGGCCAATTTGAGTATCCAGAATTAATTTATGGAATAAGTGGGAATATATCTGTAAATCCGGAATTAATTTATGGAATAAGTGGGAATCTGTAATTAAGCTCTCCATGAGATATCTGCTATATGGCCAATTTGACAGATGAATACATTGATGGTTTAGTTGCAGATTTGTTATTCAAATATTGTCCCTCTGCTTGACTACTCTGAGGTAAGTCATCATCAGATGCTCTTTTACATGTGAACAAAGATCATATGGTATACTCATCACGTCTTCTTCTGCTGGGTGTGATTTGCAAAAGTGTGTGCTGAACAGCTCAAAAGTCCGTGCTGTCCGTGCAGTGCGAACTCAGACTTAGTATGCAATAAAGATGAGAAAAGCTGTAGTAAGCTTATTATATACAATGAAAACCTTTTGTACATTTTCATGGATTTGCACAATTATCTAAAAATATTTCTTTGCTTCACAATGTATGCGGTTAGTGCTATGTCAAGATGAATGTTCATTTTGCTTGTCTCTCATTTAAATAACATTTGTTATATAATTCCTAGGTGGTTGTGACAGAATAACGACCCCACTAATTTGTCATGTGGTAGTGGTACTCTTGACCAAAGACTATGTAGGTGCTACTATTTGAGTCCCACCAAATATTTTTTTCCCCGCATGTCACTCTTAGAGTATTTAAGGTGAATCTGTTGTGATTTATTTCACGCAAAAACAATATTGGACAAGACGTGTGGATCTTTTCATTCTGATAGATCGACGAGGGAGAGGGGGAGCGAGCTTTGACCGTTGTGCTCCCGGGCATCACCATGTCGAAGCTCAGGTACAAACAAGCACGGGGCACCGTGGCTGAATCTTGACACGTTTAGACGGTGCAAACGAGAACTTACCTTGTAAGGCTTCACGACATATGTTTTCTCACCCGTAGCAACGCACGGGCATTTTGCTAGTCAAACTATAAAAACGGATCTAAATCAGGTAATGGTTTGACCCATTCCCTCCGATGCTAAAAAGTGTCACCGCAAATGAACTAATCATATACAACCTATAGGTATAGCTCGCAACACTTTTTTAAGGATCGGAGGGAGTATAAAGCAATCGGGTCCCCAATCACCGTATCCATATACACGGGAATGGAAGAAGACAAGCATGCATCCATTGATTCAATGGATCGATTCAGCTAGCGCAAGCACACAAGCACGCACCGATCCTAACACCTAAGCAAGCACACAAGCTCCTCAAATGGATTGATGGATTAAGCTAGCACCTCGTCTTCATCATGGACCAAGGCCAAGCAAACCTGCTCGCGCGCCGCGTGCAGCTCGCCCGCACCTCACCTGCCCGTGCGATGCGTTCGACCGCGCCCGTGGTAGGGCGAGAACGGAGGCAACCGCTACCTTCCTGCCACTCGCGAGAATGGACGCTCGCGCGGATTGGCTCGAGTGACAAAGATTAAAAAGCCGGAATTGTTCTATAGACTAGGTCATGTAGGCGCGCGTTGCCGCGCCCGTCCATGAGATAAATACTCCGTATATAAGATATTTTAGCTTTTCCTATACAAAATGTATCTAGACATGTTTTCCGTTTTATTTAGAAAAAAGTAAAACATCTTATATGTTGATACAGAGGAAGTAGATTGTTAGCAATGGATAAAAATATATTTGGTTTGTTGAAAACCGAGTACAACCTAGTGAAGAAGCATAGCTACCAGACGTGGCAGTATTAAAAGAACTATAGAAAAAAAATTAAAACTATAGGCAGCCAGACAAGAACTTCGAGTTCATAACTGTATAAATAAGGTAGCAGCTGCCAATATTTGCATGAATTGATCAGAACTCTAATTATAAGAATATTGTATTTCATTTTGTCCAATAATATTTAGATGTTATAAAAAAGATCGATGTATACCTGGAATGGTTCATCATATTTTGCATTAACAATAGTGTACAAATGAATAACTACTTTTTTGTATGAGAACAAATCAAAAAATGAAAACAAAGTTCTTTATCTAACTTCTTGTCTGATTATGGCATGCTTCCATGATAAAACAACTTGCTATAAAAACTCTGGGCCGTCTAAGCAATTCTCCTATTAGGAACTCGTAAAGATTCCACATAAATGTAAGCTGTTTTAGATGGTTTATCACTATATGATATAGTTAATTTAGCTTCCAGCAGCGCAGAAACAGTTTGACAGACCAGAAATGTTAAAACATTGAGATCCGACAACCAGAAATGCTGAGGGCGTGAGAAGCCACCTATAGTGCCAATTTGTAATGGACATAAATATATAAAGCAGAATAGCAGTGTATCCTTGATATTATCAGAAATGAGTCCTACGAAATAGTATATTTAGTTTGGAAAGAGTACCACAAATGCATAATTTTTAACCGGGTTTTCTGCATAATTTTTAATCGGGTCTTCTTAAAATGGAAAGAATACCTCAATCAGGTGACGCTAAGTTTTCCTTTCTTTCTAGAACATCACTGGCATTTAGGGTGTGAGCAATCAGGTGCAGACTTTTCTTTCCCTTCTCTCTTTAGAACAAGACTGGCTGCCATGCAATTAATTGTCCATTGAAATGCAAAGTTAAATGAAAACTGAAAACTAATCAAGATTAGTTGTCCATTGTATTTGCTTCTCTCATTAGAGACAGAAACTAAACAACTTCATAGGAAAAAAATTAATCAAGATTGAGTTGCCTGTGCAAGCTATATATATGAAAGAACAACTACCAATATTAGGCATGTGCAACGGGATGCACACACAGGCTTATGTACAATCGAATAATAGCTTCTCAGTTAAAATTAAGTGGATTTACACTGTCTAACATGTGCATCGACACGGCTACTATTTTGCGATCCAGCTCACCTTCAACATCATGATCATCTTTGCACAGTGCTTTAATTATATTTTCGATTTCATGATCAGTGTCATATATGTACAACTAAGAAAATTTAGGTTTACCATCATGAGTCAGTAATGTACCATTCTTATGAGTTAACTGACCACTTACACGGAAAACATATGGACCTTTACTGTCATTAATTTTCCTGTCAATTTGTGCTCCAAATGATGTAAAGTTAAATAGACAATTATACTGTCTAATATGATTCACAAGTTCATGGCTTTCTCGGCCACCATTAAATCGCATAAGATTTGATAGTTCTGGTGGTGGGTCTAAAAAACTTGGTAAGTGTATACGGCCTGCATTACAGCAGCAATTATATATGATACACCTCTTTTTCCAACTTGAGTCATGCTGCACATGCTCGTCCCACCAGAAAAACACACCACAGTGGTGACAAGTATAACAAGGTGCTCCTAGGCGTGACCGACCTCAATACGTAGCTGATTATTAAAAATGGGTTTGAACATAGTTAGGTTCTGTTGGTTATGGTTACATAACATATATGAATTAACCAATGCACATGGGTTACATTTAAGAGCATTTGTGTATTTCTCATTTAGAGGCAAGCGTGCCTGGCCATTGGCATCTCGCAATGGTCCCAATTATACAATTTTTTCTTGTCGCCACATGTTCTGTTGGATATTTAGGGGAAAAAAATCTGTACCAAAGGCATTGCTGTTTGCCCGCTTATGCAGAGAACCAGTACGCGACGTGGAGATTTTAGCCCCCTCTACAGCAGCCCGATTACGTTTCCGCGACGTGGATGCTTCGGCCCTCTGTACAACACGGCAGGCCACGTTTTCGCGACGTTGAGGTTTCGCCCCCCTCTACAAAAATTCTACTACTTTTCCATATTTGGTTGGTTTTCTTGTCCTAGTTGACCTAGTAAATACAACATCAATCGTAAACTGATAGTATCATGCCATTCAATTGCTTGTTTAATGGTACATACTGATGGATATAGTTATCTTACTATGAGGACTTTCAAACAATGGAGATGAAAGGAATCTATGTCTACTAATTATGAACATCGTAAGCAAGACATTACGGATATGAAGGAAATAGATGATGTAATCCAGTAACTCACCTGGCCAGAGGCCATTGCGTGAAGAAATGTACAGACAATTAAATACGACCAAACTTGAAGATTCAATGGAATGGAAACACCAGAACCAAGATGGACGCAACCTGCAAAAGGATGGAATTAGGGATATTAGAAAAGGTCAAATTAATATGATGGAAACATGGGGATTTCGCTGGACAGATAATCAACCTAGCAGTCAAACGAACATTGGACCTGCAAGTTGTGCTCGAATGAAAGTGCCATGGATAGAACTGAGGCTACAGATTTATAGGGCTGCAGAAGCGCCGGCGATTGGTGCACGATGGCCGCCATTACTGTTTTTAGAGGAACTGCAAATTAAAGAGGCCTTCAGTGGGGCCATTAAGAGCAATCAGGAGGGACGCATGGAGAGACGCTTGGTGCCGCATCAGCTGCTGACGGCCACCGGACCGCCTCGGTCCGTGCCGCTCGCCTCATCCTGCCGCCTTCCGCCTAGGTGGACCGGATCGATCGACAAAGCTTGAATCTTTTCGGTGGTGCGCCCTCCCTGCTCGCCGTACACCAGTGCGTGGCATAGGTCCGTTCAGGTTGCTACAAGGTGGGCCTGTTCGCTTGACTTCCGTGATGGTCTGGCCCAATAGAGCAAAATCGTCCAATTTGATGCCCAGTGTAGGACAGTGCGGGATCCTATGATCATCCAGCAGCTGGAAGTGTGCAGACAGGGAGATCCGACGGCCAAAAAACATCCAAATGGTGAGGATGCGTGGATGGGCTGGTTTTTGGCTCAGTTTTAATATCCCTAATTTGCTTAACTATAGAACGTTCTGAGCCTAGAAACGTCCTTTAATAAACGTCATAAAATATTGGCATATAACTAATTCTATGATTTCATGATTAAATTATTTGTACTTTTTTATTCATTTTCATTTTAGTATAATTTTGTCTACGAAGATAAGTAATAATCTTATAATATTTTGTAAGTTGCACTTCTTGTATTTTACTTGATAGATTTGTATGCATAAAATTACTATTCAATAAGCTTGTGTTATTGACCTAATTTTTTATTTGGGAAATTTTGCTCCTGAACACCGTTATTCCGTGTCCTTTGCCCAAACACACTAAACTTTGGTGCCTTTGCTCAGTACCATATAATTTCGTGGTCATTTGCTATAACACACCGCATGTCCTAAAACAGAAAGGTGGACCTCTTAGCTTGATTGGACCGTTTAAAAACTTTAATCGGACGTTTTTTTTTTGCTGGTTTCAAGTGTTGGCACGACAAAACGGATTGAAAGATCACTAAAAAACGGATTGAAAGATTTTGTTCTTCATCGGAACCAATTTTGCAACTTTTGTGTATTATTTTTTCTGATACTTCAACACGCAACCTATCTCCTCCAGATACATCATCACGTGAACATGTTTCAGACACAAGCGGAGAAAACGAAATATGACGACATTGAAATATAGCAGGTTGTCCAACATAACACAACATATTAGTGCAACGTCGTACGGCGAGGCGAGGCGGGTCGCTGCGCCGAGGTGCCGCAGGCCGGGGCGCCGCCCCTGGTTCCTCAGTGTGCAAGTCTTGCACCCAGTTTATGAGCTGAAGGGATATACGTCAAGGGATCGATCTCCTCTTTTTTTTTTTACAGGGGATGGATCTTTCCGTTTTAGGACATGCAGTGTGTTACAGCAAATGACCACGAAATTATAATGATACTGAGCAAATCCATGAAAGTTTAGTGTGTCTGGCCAAACGACGCGAAATAACGGTGTCCTGGAGCAATTTTTCCCTTTTTATTTTAAATGTGTTATATATCTATTAATATTTGTTTTAGTTTCACAGAGAATATGTGTTACTATTTTTTTTATGGGTCCAATTTTTGGTGGACCGAGAATTAGTTGAATTCTTAGTTGCAGCGTACATGTAAGATATCTATGTTACTTGATTTTTTATCCATGTGCAACTCCTAGACAACCTGAAAGATTATGCTAATAGACTGTTATAGGATTGATTAAGGTATATCTTAATTTTGAGTCAAATCGGATTTTCTTTTAAATAATTACTAACAACTTCACTTGGATTTTTCCCAAAGTTTATCATTTGCGAGTCTTGTGCAGATGTTTACGGTGGGTTCCTATACTTGGTTAAGTGGCTTAGAGCATCTCCAGCCGTGCCCCAGGATGCCCTCCAGGCCCCTTTTATACCGCAGGCAGCCAAAAATTCGCCCAGTCGTACTCCGTACTCCCATGTCGTTACTTTACGCCGGTTTTGGGAAAAACAGCACCCGACGATCCCACCCCAAACTCAGCATCCTGGGGGTCTCCGGGGGGGGGGGGGGGGGGGGGGCTGCTGCGCTATTTTTTGCCTTGCTTGGCCCACTGCCAACTTCTCCACGGTTTCTCTCTCCTTTTCCACGGTCCCACCTCACTCTCTCCTTTTTTGCTTTTTCTTTTCTTCTTCCCCGTACCGAGGCCACGAAAGGGACAGGGCGCGCGACCATCTTCCCGAGCAGCAACGAGGCCGAGCGGGATGGCTTGGTGCGGGGAGGATAGCTACTCCTACCATTGCGCCACCACCGCAATCTATGTTGACAGTTGGAGCTTTCAGATTTTCGATCCCTCCGCTAGATGAGGTGAAACCCAACTTCAGAACACCACCGTTGATGTTGTAGTTTGGTCCACGACGTGAGGCCAAACATTGTTAGTGTTGGGTGGTGCAGCGTATTGCATACAGGATGACCAACGATTAGATTACATTCGTCTAAGTATGTACATGTTTTATTAGAGGCATGCGTGCCTTATTATTTGGCCGAGCCTTCTAATAGGCCGGTTTGTATCGCGTGTGTTAGGTTCGAGTCAGTTGTGTGTTCGGTTTGGGTCTGTCCAACCGAGCCCTTTGTGGCCTCCTATATAACGGAGTGGCGCTTAGGATTTTAGGGTAGACAAGAATTTGAGATTAAAGTTATCGAGAGGCTCCTCCCGTGATGGGTCGCCGTTTGCGAGTTTATACTGGTTTTGCTTGCTGATCTTGTTGATCTGTCTACAATTACGTGCGTGTGATTGATTATTTATCTGTCCAACGTTGCTGTTCTTAGTTCGCCATGAAAGATTGGGCCAAAACCCTCTCAGATCACGTTGATCCGTATCATCTTTGTATCAGACTAGTACGTATGCCCGTGCGTTACAACGGGAGAGAAAAATCTGTGTCAGAGAGTCTCATGATACAGTTGCGATGTGTGACAAAGTCTATTTTTTTTTAAACGAGGCAAAAGCTTTGCCTTTTATAGTTGACGGAAACTTGATGGGAATAATATTACTGGGATGGTCCTATCTCATAGTGATTGAGGAGTTATCCATACTTAATAAGTACCATGTATCTCTTAATACCTCACTACTGATAGCAAGCAAAAAAATGATTTATTTTTCTACTATCTATGTGAAATTCACCACGCAGTCTGGTGTAGTGCTTGCCACGAAGCCTCGCGACGCCACACTCGGTGCAGTATACAATTTTTATGTTCCATCTAGATCAATTTTTACAGATCAGATTGTAGAATCTAATGATGGTATATAAATCAGTTTAATTTGCTTGACATCCCGAACATTTACTCTAAATTATGAAAAAATAGAAGGTATGTCCGTATCAATCCAACCCATAATTAGCTAGGAGCTGCTAGCAAATTTCAAAAAAAAGCTAGGAGCTGCTAGCACGCGGCTTGAAAAGCAGCCACAGCTCTGAATATAGTTTTCTAATGCTGAACACATGGCACGAATTTTGTGGAGAGTTTTAGACCGTCAATGAATGTTACCATCCGTGGCTCCACTATGTGGTAGTTTAGGATCCCAAATTTGTTCAGTACGTGTGCCATGTACAGGCAAGAGCTTCCGGCTTGGAGTCTGATGGTTCTAATACCTTGCGAAAGTAGAGAGTCTCACACCGACCTTACCAGCTCATATTGCAAAGACCATGCCCTCAGGTGGCCACGTTCGTTGGCGAGGTGAGGCTGTACACAGGCGGCCGGCGGCCGGCGCAACATAGTGCTACGGCCAGCGGCCTCCTTATCCCCGACGGCGTGCACTCGCAGGAGGCGGTGCTGCCTCTCGTATCCATGAACGGCTTCCTCTGCCGGTGCCGGCCGCCTCTGCTTCTTCCCACAACCCGCCTCAATCCTGACTCCTTCCGAGGCTCTGGCAAGGGCCGATGAGGGTGACCCAAACCGTCTACAGCAGGAGCGTGTCAGCCTGTGAGGTCTCGTCGAGATCCTATGCCACGTCTGCCATCCGTCGAGATCCCCTATTGGAAGGAGGGCCTCGTTCCCCAGCTGCTGCGCCCCTTCTGCATCTGCTGCTCGCCGCCTAGGCGACCTAGACGTCCACAGCGGGAACGTGTCAGACCTCGTCGACCTCCCCTATTGATCTTCCCTGCCGCGTCCGCCGCTTGGCTTGAGGAAGAAGTCCCCTATCGAAAAGCTGGGCCTGGTTCCCCTGCTGCTGCCCGGCCTCTCGCGCACAACGATGTTGTCACCAAGAAGAGATACCGCCCCATCCTGAGCACCAAAGGCTCCTACTGGAGACGAGAGATCCGTTTCCTTGCTACTTGTAGAGGATACCAGGACCAGGACAAACTACATGTCGGAGTTGTCGGGAGGGTGGTCGAAGACGACGGGAACGGTGTCGGCGGTTCGCTCTGGCGGAAAACAACGAAATCCGCCGCGCCGGGTCTCCTCATCTAAGTCGTGCACGCTGCAGTTGTCCCTGGAGGAGTTGTGGAAGATTAGCCACGGCTTTCTCCTCCTCGCTCAATGGTTGATCCTAAACATGTGATGCACGAACCAAGGGAAGAAATCCAAGACGCGCCATGCAGGCCAGCACACCCGGACGCGACAGCATCGACAGCATCAGCGCCCTGCACGCACGGACCTGACCATGGCTTCAAACGTACGATCAATCATGATACGCGTTGTGAACCTTGGCCACTCAGCTGACTGCAGGCAGTCGGGAGTCGGTATATATGCTGGACCAGGCGGCCAAGTCGGCAGCCTTCGGCGCCATAGCACCTGCGCGAAGGAGACGAAGGATCGCTTGATGAAGATCACGATCGCCCTCGATCTGGCCCACACGGTTGTCGATATGGCCGGAAGCCGGGCGGCAACGCGGGAGTTCGGGGAGACGGGTCAGTCGCCAGGTAGGGGCAGTGCCACGGTAACGAAACCAGAGGAGGAGGCCGGGTGTGTGCCTGAGGCAGAAACAGTCGAGCCTCAGCCGACGCGGCGACGCCTCGATCTTACGTGTATAAAGGGAAACCGGAGGGATAGGAAACGTGGCGGCTACAAAAGTAAAACCTGAACGGAGTTATTTTCTTCCACGAGGGGCTAAACCGAACGGGGCACCGGTCGAAGGCGCATATACGCACGGACGAACGTGAAAAGAAATTATTGATGGCAGGGTAGGGTAATTTACGTCAACTTTGGGGCAGTTTTATTGACGGACCGACCGACCAAGTAACCAACCAAGGAAGCCTTAACGCTTTTATTATTATATATATATATATATATATATATATATATAGGTAAAGATTTGTCGGGTTCATCACGGCGAGTTTGAGATCAATCTGTTTTCTTTTGCTACTGGAGGTAATCTGCCAACACACCGGTGATTAGTTGTCTTCGTTTATTGCGGATCGTGAAGGATTCAATAGTCACCGCCGCCGCCCCATATTTGTGCTGTACGGGTGTCTATTTGATTCGTGTGCAACCAGGTCGCTACTTGCTACTGTCAGTTTTCAGGATTCCGTGTATGCTAGCTGTTTGTTGATTGGAAGTGGAATCCCAATTGGTTTGCTTTTTCCTGGTCCTGACGTGAATTTCTTGTCCAATTCAATAGCCACCGATGTGAGATTCCCTGGTGTAATCCAACACAAATTGCAACTCACGTGTGGTGTTCCTTGGGATACGTGAGTACTACTTCAACTCGTTTTGGCTGGGCAGATTCTTTTTACCATCGCGTGACTACACATATAAAGCAGCTACACACGTGCGATCATCACGACCGATTTTCTCCCTACCAGAAAAGTTGCCCCGTCCGGGAGCGCTCTTCAGGTCGACAGCCATCGACAACATCTGCGCTTCTAGAAGCTGTTCTTTGTGTCAAGGATGCCCAGAGACCTAACGCGACTACTGTCGACTTTTACTTGGCGAGCTTTTGATTTCAGTGAAGATGGTGAACTCTCTGATCGGTGAAAATTCTGTGGCCGCTGCTGTTGTCGAACCTAAGCAGAAGGAGATTTCTCTTTCTGTTTATGCAGATGATCTTGCTCCCAATATCCGCGATGGCTTTGACAAAACTTGCGTGTATATCAAGGATTGTACGGATGCTTTGGAGGAGAGATTAAATTCCAAATTTGAGGCACTCAATACTCGTCTTGATGCATTGGCAGATCATCTTATTCCGCGTGCGCGAGTGGAGGTCCCTCCCGCTGCTACGTTACAAGATGCGCTACCACAGCGAGACGGGCATGCTGACGGTCGTCCCATGGCACGAGCACATGGAGGCGTCGATGCTGATTTGGAGGAAGATGCTGGTTATGCACCCCCAACAACGAACATTTGATGCTCGTACTGCGACTGCTGTTCGTGTTGGTCAGGCTGCACGTGTTCCCCTGGATGATGGTATTGGACGTGTTAAAATTTCCATACCGCCTTTCTCCGGCGCGGGCAGCCCCGGGGATTATTTGGAGTGGGAGATGCGCGTCAATCATATTTTTGCAGCTCACCATTACACCGAGGAGAAAAAACTTCAATTTGCAGCTATTGATTTCTCCGGTTATGTATTGATTTGGTGGAGCCAAATTTTGCGTATGCCCAACCGACCGACGTCATGGAGAGGTATGAAAGAACTCGTGCGACGTCGTTTTGTTCCTGAGCATTATAAACGCGGGATGTACAATAAATTGCAGCAGTTTACTCAAGGTATAAAATCCGTGGATGAGTATTATTAGGAGATGGAGTTGTTGATGATACGTTCAGGAACAACGGAAGACCCGGAGGCCACAATGTCTCGGTTCTTTAATGGTCTGAATATTGAGGTGCAAGATCGTGTGGAGATGGTCGTCTACTATAATCTTCAGGATCTTGTGCATCAAGCTGAGCGTGCGGAGCAACAACTCAAACGACGTCAAGTTACAGCCCCTACACATACATGGCTTCATTCCAATGGCGAGGCTGCTGGTTCTAGCGCTAAGCCGACACCTTCTACACGCTCCAATAATATTTCTCTTGAGGCGCCAAAATCTGGAGTGTCCAAAGCTGCACCTAGTACGCAGTCCACCACACATATTGAGTGTTTTACTTGTGGCGGTCGAGGACACATGAGGCGTGATTGCCCTAATGCAAAAAGGGTGATGCTCACACAAGATGGCTATGTTTCTGCAAGTGACGAGGAAAAATCAGCAGGGTCGTCCAGTGATGAGGTTGCGGCAACTGACGAAGTGAATGTGGTTGGGTATGAACTTGCTGCAAAGTGTAAAAATCTGATTGTGCAACGTGTACCGGAAGATCGCCTAGAAGGGCAAGGGCAGCGCTGGAATATTTTTTAGACCCAATGCACAGTCAAGGATTCCGCTTGCAAACTGATTATTGATAGTGGCAGTTACACCAATATTATTAGCAAGAGCTTGGTGGATTCTCTTTCATTGCGTACATGGAAGCACCCGCAGCCACATTGCATTGAGTGGTTGTATAATTCAGGCAAGCTGAAGGTCACACATTAGGCGCGCCTGAAATTTTCTGTAGGTACGTATGAGGACACGGTGGTCTGTGATGTGTTGCCTGTAGATGCATGTCACGTGCTACTAGGCCGACCGTGACAGTTTGATCGGCGTTCCACACATGAGGGGCGTTCCAATGTATATTCCTTGTGGCATAAAGGGAAACGTCATGTTCTGCAGCCAATGGTTGACAAGGATATCAAGGTGGACGTCGTTGCTATGAAGAAGAAGATTCCAAGTGTCAAGCTGAAACCGATGACGGTTTCTCTTCAAGTTGGGGGGATGATGTAGGGAGGATAGCTACTCCTACCATTGCGCCACCACCGCAATCTATGTTGACAGTTGGAGGTTTCAGATTTGCAATCCCTTCGCTAGATGAGGTGAAACCCAACTTCAGAACACCACCGTTGATGTTGCAGTTTGGTCCACGGCGTGAGGCCAAAAATTGTTAGTGTTGGGTGGTGCAGCGTGTTGCATACAGGATGACCAACGATTAGATTACATTCGTCTAAGTATGTACAAGTTTTATTAGAGGCCTGCGTGCCTTATTATTTTGCCGAGTCTTCTAATAGGCCGGTTTGTATCGCGTGTGTTAGTTTCGAGTCAGTTGTGTGTTCGGTTTGGACCTGTCCAACTGAGCCCTTTGTGGCCTCCTATATAACGGAGTGGCGCCTAGAATTTTAGGTTAGTCAAGAATTTGAGATTGAAGTTATCGAGAGGTTCCTCTCGTGATGGGTCGCCGTTTGCGAGTTTATACTGGTTTTGCTTGCTGATCTTGTTGATCTGTCTACAATTGCGTGCGTGGGATTGATTATTTATCTATCCAACGTTGTTGTTATTGGCTCGCGGTGAAAAATTGGGCCAAAATCCTCTCGGATCACGTTGATCCATATCATGGCTGCACTGTGGTCGGCGACGACGAGGCCAAGGGCGGCCAGCGCGGAGCTCGCGTGGCCTCCTCTGGTGGTGAGCACGATGGCTAGTAGCAAGTGCATGCGCCGGCTCGCCTCCCATGACCGTGCGGAGCTCCTCGGCGTCGATGTGCCCGTCGCCATCGGCGTCGAACACCCGGAACGCCTGCATCAGCTCGTTCTAGTCGCCGCCGGCCGGACGCGTCCTCGGTGGCGTCGAGCTTATCGGCTGAGAAGGCGGCCATGGACAGGGCGCGCCGGTGTACTGCTCGGTGGCGGCCATGGACTGCGCGTGCAGCCCCGGCCAGACGTGTCCTCAGTGGCATCGAGCTTATTGAGCACGTGGGACAGGGCACGCCTGTGTACTGCTCGGTTCCAGAACCGCCCCTTTGAGCTCGCTCATGCCCTTCTCCACCATCCGCTTGAGCGCGTCGTCGCCGACGCCCGGGTTTGCCCTCGCCAGCGAGTGAACCAGCAGCGGCGTCGCGATGGCGTGGGGCGAGATGGCGTTGACACGCACGCCGGCGCGCGCCAGCTCCTCCGCCACGAGCCGCACCACGCCCACCACCGTGGCCTTGGAGAGGCTGTACGGGAGCGCGGCGACCCCTCCGAGCATGCCCGTGCTGCTCCCCATGCAGAGGATGCACCCACTGCAGCGAGGAACCATGACGCGCGGGCGTGCTTGACGCCGGCCACAGTGGCCCGTGTGGCCGCCACGAAATCGGCGAGGTCGAGGGTAGCCAGGCTGCCCGACGGCTGCTTCATCAGGAGACGGCGCACGTGTATCGGCGGCGACGGTCGGGCCAACCGAAATAGCATCGACGCCGTCCGGCACGTCCGTGTTCGAGCAGGCGGCTTCCTCCTCGTCATCTTCCACTCCGGCCGCGTCCGGTTCCCGGTGCTCCCACGGCGAGCGAGCGGAAGCTACCGTTCGCCCATGGAGCTGCTGCTCGCCGCATGCTCACAGGGTGTTCTACGTAATACCAGCTCAAATAGAGATAAGAAGAAGGAAAGAAAATAAGTGTTCGTTGGGTGGACGGCTTGGGAGTTTTGCCCCCCCCCCCCCCCCCCCCCCCCCCCGCGAGCCGGATCCTCTGACCTAGCTCGCCCTAACTTTCTCTGACTTTAAGTCACTGACTCGTGGGGACACGAGATGCGGGACCCACATGTAAGTGACCCAAAGTCATCTGGTTATTTACGTTGCTAGAAATCCAGCAAAATTGGATCGCACAAATGGAGATGAGGTACATCTGTTGGACCTTGGAGGACCATGACGGACGTCCGATATGAAGTTGGTCAGGCACCTTGGGCCCGGCCAGGAGTGCGAGGCATGCGATGAAGGTTGGGGCTTATGGATGGCGCTGTGCGGCCAGCCTGTGCCGGCTGTCTACATGGAGAAGATAAATAACCTGGTCACTGTTTTCTTTTAATCGATGAGAATGCTGCTATGATTATTCGGTGAGAATGCTGCTATGAATTTGGTGCCATACTTTTTTTTTTGCTTTCTGTTCCGGAATGGAAGTACCACTACATTCTATTGAGGTATCATACATAGCTCTTTTCTCTCTTCTCCCTCTCAAGATTTGTTTGATTCAGTCCGAGTGTGGGCTTCATATGGTGCTCCCAAGTTCAGGGAGCTTTAATCAGGTCTTCTGTATTTGTTGCTCATATGGGTTAGTATCCTGCCAGGTTATTTTGGAAATTAACTGTCCGAGGTTTGATTGTCACCTACAGTATTCCATTATTAATGAGATTGACACTAGTGCAAACAGGGCCAACGGGCATCCCGATTGTGCAACCGGGATGGGCCAGCCAGGATAACTGACCCAAACCCATTCGTCCCGGTTGTACCAGCACCCGGGATCCCTGGGGTGGCCCACGTGACAGGGCGCGTACCATTCTGGCAGGGACTATTCGTCCCGGTTCTTCCCACGAATCGGGATGAATGCCCCTTCTGCCGCGGCATCACTTTGGCCTTTTTTCTCTGCCGTGGCAGAGATTTATTTTTTGTGTTTTATGTTTTCCTTTTTATGTTTTGCGATCCGCACGGGCCTCCCGGTGGCCCATCCCTGGACCTCCTGGATCTCATGAGAAGAGAGGAGCCCCGGTAGTCCCTCACCGGATCACAGGAGAAGAGAGGAGTCCGGTGGCCCTTCCCCGGACATCCCGAATCCCATGAGAAGAGAGGAGCCCCGGTGGCCCCTCCCCGGACCTCCTGGATCCCACGAGAAGAGAGGAGCCTCGGTGACCCCTCCCCGGACCTCCCGGATCCCACGAGTGAATAAGTAATACATATATATAGCAAAAGAAAAAACACTTATATTACATAATCAAAGTATATCGAGCATATTATATGACCGATGGATGAATTACAAAATCAAGTTCATTCCAAAGCGCGATAGTATTCTTCATTTACATTTAGGACCTCTGCATCTAAGAAGCCCGTAATTTCCTCCTGAATTGCTCGTATGCAGTTCCTTGGTAGAAGACCGTCCCGGAGCCGTTCGATCTAATATAAAGAAGAGTGGTCAATATATATTAATGAAACTAAGTAACTAAAATAGATGGTAATAAGAAAAATTGACGACTGACGTACATGAAGTTTGTTGAAATCTCTGCCCCTGGGACATGTCGTCTGACGAATGAACTCGCAGACGTAGTATCCACACAAGTTATTCCTGTCTCCCTGGTGCAAGCACTTTACGAGAACATGGTTTTAATTAAAATAATAATCAACCAGCCATGATAATGCTATCAAAACTATAATCAAGGAGATGTGTGGATCTAGATAGTAGTACTTACTTTCACAATCTCAAATGTAAACTCTGATTTCCATTCACCCCTGGCCTATCTTGTGAACCTCTTCCAAGCGCTGCCCGGGAAAGAAAAAGAATAAAAGAGTTAGTAATTACTTGATATCCGAAAATGAAACAAAGTAGCCGATATAGTGCCATATATAAATATTGAAATTAATAAAGACTGAAATTACCGCTGGATCATTTCCTTCATGTCCGCCCAGAGCTCAAGGGGTTTATGTTTTGGGTCCATTATCAGTACTTTTCCTTTGTCAACTTGGAAGATTAGCAGAATAAAGTGGAAGCTGCGCACACATAACTCATCAATTATACACTGAACATCGAGTAAGGAAAACAGAATGTATGGACCACAGTAACACTCACCCGAAGTTGTAAGGAAATAGTATTTCCCGTCGGTGTTGTAGAAACCTTATTTCCCTCAGAAGGTTATCTTCTGTATCCTTGGGAGATAGCTCAAGAGTCTTATGATTAACAAAATATGGTTCAATGAATCCAATATCATAGATTTGCCCTCTTTTGCATTCGAGAATCTTCATTATGAAATTACAATATAATGAGTGTACTATATATATGAATGCAATGAACGAGGTGAGCTAGCTAGAGACTTAATTAGAGAAATAAGTACTTACACACAATAGGCACTAACGATAGATTTGTCGAGGGCCTTCTGCTGGAATAACTGAAACAATTCATCAAATTGAATCAGAACCAGTCCATCTCCATACCCGTAGTGCTCGTCTCTAACTCCGACCACTATCCAGTCCTGACATTGCCGAGCGGCTTTCATATACCAATTATGCACTCTTCGCATTTTGGTTGGTAGATTCTTTACCTCCTCGGGTTTGACGAGAGAATTCTCGTGCCATATTTGTACCCACATTCAGAAGCGGGGAAGTACTCTACTGTTTGCATATACTCAGCAATGGACATACCCACAGCAGCTGCCCCTGGTCCGTACAGTTCTATAAACTCTAGATCAATTTGCTCATCAGCATTAGTGCTCGGCCCCACCTGGGTATTGTAAATCATTTTGAGCGGGGAGATGGATTGTTTTTTCCGCTCTACGAGCTGGGCAACTGATTTCCCGCTTTTCCCGCTTGCGCTACTACTCTTCGTCGACCGCACCATTTCCTGGTGTGACTTCAGAATAGAGCGGTCATAGTCAGATGACAGCCCCGGCTCGGGTTGATGAAGAGTCTTCACCATTTTCCACGCTCTTTCTACCTCTTCTTCGGTGTCGGGGAAATCTGCCTTTTTTCTGCTCCTTTGACTTTGATTTCTCGGGTTTGCTCTGGAGTATAGTCGTAAGGTAACTTGGGTAACTCCTTTGGTATCTTCAGGAGGGGCAAATGTTGACGTTTGGGTGATCTTTTACGACTCCGCAGAAACTTAGTGGGCGGAGAAGGCTGACGCGGCGGCGTAGACGACCGTGCTGGAGACGGCATGTACGGCGTAGGCGACCGCGCTGGAGACGACATGCACGACGGAGGCGACCGCGCTGGAGACGGCATGCACGACAGAGACTGTTGCGCTGGAGAATGGTGAGGAGTCGATGGCCTTGCCGTATGATTTGGAAGCACAATGTGTTCCTTTAGCCATAGAACGGTTAACTTCTTGGCTTCTCCGAGTTCAGTCACCTCCCCGTCTTCACCTTCAGGGAATTCAATCTTCACCCGCTCAAATCCGTTGACAACTTCATCGACCCCAACAACAGCGTAGCCCCATGGAACCGGAAGACTATGGTGAGTTGGTTCGTTACCAATTGGTAAGGCATAGCCGACCGCCGCCTTGATGGTTATGTTGACGATCTTCACGTGGAGCTCACAAGTTGTCATATCCGTGATATCATCCATCGGGTGCATCATCGGCGGTGCATCATCACCCTGGAGCTGCGTGGACGCAACGCTGCTTTTCCGATGAGAATGTGCGGCGCCAGTAGCATCGACTTAACCTTCTACCACGTGTGGTACGCCGGTAGTGCCTAGCTGTTGGCTTAGTGTGTTAATTTTCTCATGCTGCTTCATTGCTACGTCATGTGTCCGCTTCATCTGTTCTTCAAGTTGACGCCTCCAGTTTGCCTGACTCGCTGCTTCAGCTGCCTCCGCGTCCTTTTTCCGCTGACGGCTTCTATCATGATATTTCTTTTTGCTCTCGTCAAACCCAATACTCCACGGAACACCGCCTCTTGTGGCTCGTGTACGCCCTACGTGTTCCGCATTCTTGAGGGCGCGTGTGAGCTAGTCGTTCTCTCTATCTGGCACGAACCTCCCGTCTTTAGCATCCTTTATTGCTTTTCTAAGATCTTCGATGGGTAGAGGATTCTCTTTATGCCTTTGATTATAGATGTAGTTTCCTTCTTCGTCCAACTTGCCCCCATGCCCGTAGAACCAAGACCTTGCCCGCTCGACCCACATGAATGGCTCGGGAGTGATACCCTTCTCAAGCAGGTCGTTCTCCCATTTCTCCACTTGGGCAAGGAACCCTTGTAGCCAGCTTGCCCCATAATATGGTTATACCTTTTTGGCGGCATTTTTCTGATTTGTTTTTGACCTTATCTTCGCATCATGTGACAGCTTGTACTTCACAAAATCTTCCCATAAGGGTTTTATTTTCTCATACCCTCTAGTGAAATCCGGAGTCTTACCCTTCTTGATAAAGTCAAGGTGCAATCTTTTCTTCTAGTTGTTGAATTGTTGGGCCATCTTTTTCAGAGTCCACGCCTTGACCTTCTTCTCTAACTCAAGTTTCATTTTATTAACAACGCCTTCACCTTCTACCTCCTCATTCGCATCCGCCTCATTCTCGTCCACCTGCGGCGTCGGTAAGGTGAAATTACACATGATCTTTTTGAAAAGATTATCTTTGGTTATTTTGCTGACAAATGAAATTCCTTGTCTCTTCGAATCTTTGGGCTCATTCCACTCCTGAACAGTGACCGGGATGTGATCCCTAACTAGCACTCCGCATTGCTTTACAAATTTTGGGGCAACATCAGCGGGAAGCTCGGGTGCGCCGTCTGCTGCGATCATTTCGATCCTATATCTTTCTGTCTCTTTCAACTTCTTTGTTGCGCCTCGTTTAGTCTTTTTTCCGGTTGATATGCTTGAACCGGATGGCTAAAAAAATAAAGAGTGTTAATACATGTATATAGACAACGGATTCTTCATTAATTAACATATCTATATGCACCTCGGAGCCGGTGTTTGTAATTTGTACGGCTCCAACGGAACCGTCGGCTTCTCCCTCACCGGAGCCGTCGGCTTCTCCCTCAGCAGAGACGTCTCTTCGGTAGAGCTCCGGATCTCCCTCACCAGAGTTGTTCATCCACTGGCTCACATCGGGCTCTTCCTCGGGCCCGCGGATTAAACTCGCGAGCAAGTTTTCCGGATCTTCATCTCTTAGTTCCATACTTTTCTGCAAATACACAAAATTCACTAAGTTAAATATTTTACACTAAGTATAATTTGATTCTACACTAAGTCAAAATACTACCCAAAAAAAATTTCTTAAGTCAAATTCCCTGACTCAAATACACTAAGTCAATTTCTAAAAATTCTTATTTTTTACACTTAGACAAAGTACTCAAAATTCTAATATTTTACACTAAGTCAAATTACACTAAGTTAAATTACTCAAAAATAAAGTAGTGATTCTAAAATTCCCTAAGTTAAATACACTAAGTCAAATACATAAAAAATTACCAAAAGTTTTAGACTAAGTAAAATTTGATTCTACACTAAATCAAAATACTACAATTTTTTTCTTAAGTCAAATTCCCTAAGTCAAATTTCTAAAAATTCTTATTTTTTTACACTTAGACAAATTACTCAAATTCCCTAAGTCAAATTTCTAAGAATTCTAACATTTCTATTTGTAATATTTCTAATTCAAAAATGCCTAAAAATTATATACTTAATATTTTCTACACTAAACATTTAATGTCTAAGAATTATCTACACTTCAAAAATTTCTATACTTAATATTTTCTAACATTGATATTTCTAACATTTCTATTTCTAATATTTCTAACATTTCTATTTGTACTATTTCTAACATTTCTAACATCTCTAAAAATTTCTAACTAATATTTCCTAACTATTATTTCTAAGTAATATTTCTAATATTTCTAAGTAATGTTTCCTAACTAATATTTCTAACATATCTAATTGAAACAGTAGCAAAAATGTAAAAACAAAAACAATAAAAAAGTTAAGAAAAACTCTCTGTTTTCCTTACAGTGAGATGAAGCAGAGAGGGGGCTAGGCAATCGACGGGGGCAGTGGCCGTCCTCCGGGCTCGGGCGCAGGGAGGTGCAGGACGACGGCGAGCTCCTCCACGGCAACAGCGAGCTCCTTCACAGCGAGTTCTCCTCGGCCGCGGGCGCAGCTCCTCCACGGGCGCGGGCGCGGGCAACAACTCCTCCACTGGCGGTAGCTCCTCCACGGCGAGAATGACGACGGCGCGGGCGCGGCACAGCAACCTGGCGGCGTCCTTCGATTCCTTCCGTGCGGGATTTGTTTTGGGGAGGGAGACAACGCGGTTATATAGGACGGGGCATCCGTCCCGGTTGCTAGCAACAACCGGGATGAAAGGGTCACCCGCCCCGGTTGTTGCTACCAACCAGGTTGGATGCTTGTCGCACCCGGACTTCTAGAGGATACTCACCGTACGAACTGAACAGTATTTTGATTGGATTACGGGGCTTACCGGCACCCGCAGCTCTTACGAGTAGGCCAACACTTATGTGTGACAACCAATCTTTTACTATTCACCGTCGATGTAAACCATCCCGTAGAAATCAGGATACTACCATTGACGTACTTCATACCATACACACATGGTATGTCAACGGCTTTGAACAAGATGATAACATAACATATCTCTAAGACACAAAAGATTGAAATAAGTTGCAACTGGCCCTCGCTAGGGCAGAGAATAGCAAATACAATCATCCAGAGGACACATGTCCCAACATAACATCATTACAACTCAGCGGAAGCATTCAAAGGGTCTGAGTACAGACAAATCCAAATAGGCTTAAGAAGCCGGGAATGAAAAGAAAACGGAGCCCATCCACGATGTCTCGGATCCTGCCCGGGTCCGCTAACTACTCGTCAGCAGCCTCGTCAAACTCCACGTAGTAGCCATCACCTGGATCCTCGTAAGCGTAGTCTGCGGAAACCACAGCCCCAACGGGGTCAGTACATAAACGTACTGGCAAGCAAGACTCACAGTTCACCAAAGTGTAACCCGTCAACACCAAGCACAGATGCCTTGGGATCAACGGAAGAAAGGAGATAAAAGATGCTGCAACTGGCTGCACTAACCAACTACAGAACATACTACAACTTCCGGGCTAACAGATAGAGATAAGATAGCGCATCGTAACCAACTATACTAACCACCAATCAAACCCATCCTGGATCTCGCCCCTTATCCAAAGAAGCAATCCGAGGATAACTCACATAGTTGAATTAATGATGGATCAAGTTGTTGTGTCAATAAGTCTATTACTAGTCAAGTTTATCATTAGTTAGGTGTAAGTTATTCTGAGTACTTGTTAGCCAGTACTTTCACCAAGTCAACCATAACCGCGAAAAACACGGCTTCTCGAGAAGATTTATCCCTGCAGGGGTGCACCAATTTGGCCGTACACGTAAGAATATCCCGCCAGATGGGAAGGCCTTTCCCACCAAGCGGGGCACTCAACACAACTCAACTCTTCTTCGCATCAAGCCCAAAGCACCACGTGCTGTGCGTGCGCGGCTAATCGAGCCCCCCGAAGAAAAGGAGGACCCTCATAGCACTGGAAGACCACGCCGCCCTAAATGCCGACTACAAAAGTTCCACCCTGTCCTCGGGTTCGTACCTGCATATGCGTTCATCAAATGGAAAGCCCGAACTAAGTGTGCCGATTTGGACGAGATGCGAATCGAATCAAATTGAGGGGGGCGCCCATACACGCTTCCCACATGCGGATAGTGCGCTCATCATGGATCAGTAGACAAGACCCTTTTCCTATTAGGGTCGACACTAGCAGGCCTCAAAACCACGCCGGGCCTCCTGACGGTGCCTTATCAGCAAATTATTATTACCTCAAATTAACAGGTTGTTGTTTAACATCGAGCCCCAGAATATAACAGAGTATAGTAACAGAAAGTAACTGGTAACAGACTCGAGCGAAACAACCCTAAGCATGCTAGTAAGACACGGGCCCAAGCAACGGGGTTTTAGGACTGAAGGTGTGGCAATATCAGGGTTTAGGGTATCATGTGATAGGTTCGTAACAGAAGCAACGATGCATAGGGCTAGCAAATATAGACAACGGAAAGTATCGGTAACCAATGTTGAAAGGAACACAATGGTTCATGTGAGTGATAACTTGCCTGCAAACCCAGTAGCCGGGTACTGAGCTAGATCCTCAGAAGGGGTGTCGTAAAGATCGTCGGTATCAACGTCGTCGTCTATCCGAGAAGAAGCAAACAAACAATACAGGAAGAATAAACAATCAATATCATGGCATAATGCACAATCATAGGATGATGCATGTCAAGTTAATGGATGCATCAAAATAAACTATTTAATATGATAGCACAATTTAAATGGACACATATGCAATATTGAGTTGCATAGGAAAAGCCCATGGATTTTTGGTTAGATTATTTGTTTTCCAACTAATCAACAGGTGCTAGTGGTTTAGTATGATGCATGCAAAAGGGAAACAGCAAAATAACAACATTAGAACCAATTTGAAATGAGGTTTAGCAGTTTAGAATTTTATTATTAATTTAGGGAATTTTTGGGTGCCTTAAAGGTGACACACAAGTATTTGTTGTTTTCAACCATTCAAGTTGTTCAAAACAAATAACTAAATTCATATTTGAAAAGATCATGAAATTTTGGGTGGATTACATGTTTCAAATATTGAAAAAGGCATTAGGATGTATTTATTATGACTTAAGCAAAATTAAACAAGTTTTAAATGAATTTAAAACAAGCATGAATTTTTTATTTGAATTTTATTTGCTCAAAACATACTTTCAAACTCATACTTGAAAAGTTTATACTTTGGTGGTTTGAAAACATATTTTGCATGTTCAAAAATATTTTATATTGAGCAAGTTATGATTTTATCAAATTTAAATGAATTAAATAAGGATTAAATTATTTAGGCAATTTAAATTATTCAAACCATGAAACAAAATTTATATTTGAAAAGGTTATTCAAAATAGCATGGAAAACATATTTTATTTGCATTTATTGGATTAGGTATGAATTAGTTATTGAATTTAGAAATTTGCATTTGAATTATTTGAATTCAAATTTGAATGGCATTTTGAAATTTCAAAACAGCACACAAGTGGCATAGTTGGATAGACAATTAAATTTAGAACAATAAACATATTTAACTTTTATTAGTTAGAGTTATAGATTAAAAGTTATTAACCAATTAAAATTGAGGACTAATCTGTAATTAAAAGGTTCTATTTTTGAAAACAGAAAAACGCAGAAACTTTTGTTACTGCGCTGCAGCTACACACAGCCACTGCCGCGTGGGCCAGGGGCCAGCGTGGCGCTGCGCACGCTTGCGTGGCAGTGTGAGTCGCTGTCGGGTGGGGTCGCGTATACGGGATAATTCCCAAAAAAGGTTGCGGCACCTGGGAATCGAACCCGGGCCGCGGCGCATCGCGCTAACTGAACCGTGCCACTGCGCTGTTGCGTTTGTTCTGTCAGGTACCGCGGTGCAGGGAGGATAACCTTACCCTGCGAGATAACTGAACCCAAACGCGCGAAAACTGAACTTCGTCAGAGAAACAACCGATGCTCGCCGGCGGGGAAACGGTGGCCGTGCTCGATCTGCTGGGGTGCAGTGGGGTGGTGTACGTGCACGGTACCGTGGTGGGTGCACAGAGGGAGAGAGGGGAAGTAGCTGGTGGAGCTCACCACCGTTGTAGGCGTAGCAGAGGGGCGGTGACGACAGCGTGACGGAGGCGACGGCGGCGGTGTCGTGGACGGCGGCGACGTCCTAGCGGTTCCCCGTGGATGCTCCGGTGTCCAAAAGGAAGAGGCAGAAGCGGGCTTTCGTTTCCAGTGGCTAGATAGGTAAGTGGTGGACAGGAGCGGCGACGATCATGGTGGATTCAGGCGAGAAATCTCCGGCGAGGGGTGACAGAGAGCGGGAGGTGGCCGGGAGAGGGGCAGACGGCGGCGGCGCGAGGGGGAATAGCGACCTAGGGTTAGGGGTAGGTGGCGCGGAGCCCTAGGGGGTATAAGTAGGGAGTACGGGGGCGGGATCACCGTTGGAGCTCGTCGATGCCGCCGTGGCTGCCTCCGATGGCCGCCGTACATGTCGATGACGACATAATAGAAGCGAGGAAAAAACGAACCGGTACGTGGTTAAAAGATTGGGCTGGGCTTGCGCGCGAGGAGAGGGAAAAGAGCAGTGGGCTGGGCGCAGCCCACTCTCCCTGGCTGTTGGCGCCAAAAATTTGAACTTTTTTATTTCTCCTTTCTGTTTTTTTTTGCTGAAAAGAATTTGGAAGGAAAAGATGGGTTTTAGGTTAGAGAAAAATTTGGAAAAATTAGAGGAAGTTCCTTAGTCCAATTGCAAATAGTTGTTAACTTTTATTTTCAAGAAGTTTGAATATTTGCTTGCTGTTTGAATTTAAACCAAATGTGGGGAATTTTGAATAATACATGATCATTAATAAAAACCAACTTTTAAATAGGGTAACCCCTATGTTAAATTATAAACCATTGATCAAAATTGTGTTATAATTTGCATGGATTCAATTGGTTGCTGTTTGATGCTTGAATTTGGAATTTTTAATATGATTGGAAATTAAATGATTGATTAGAACCATCATTTTAACAAGTGATCACTATGGCATAAAATGAAACAGATTGGTTGTTTTTATTTGTGATTTTTATTTAAAATGTTGTAACAGAGCAAGTATGAAACAATTGTTTGAATAAAGTTTAAATTTGAATTGGGAAAACAGGGAAAAACAGATGCATCAAATAAGAAACAAATGCAACAACATGAAACCAATATGATGACATGATGCAATACTTTAGTAAACATGCAACAAACATTCTAAGGGGATGGTTTTCATACTTGGGATGTTACAAAACGCCCCCCTTGAAGGAATCGCGCCCCAAGATTCCTACTGAGAAAGGAAAAGGTCCGGATACTTCTTGCGAAGATCCTCTTCGGTCTCCCACGTTGCCTCTTTATAGGAATGATGCGACCACTGCACTTTCAAGAACTTGGTGCTCTTGTTGCGAGTCTTACGCTTGGTCTCATCGAGAATACGAACAGGGTGCTCCTCATAAGATAGATCATCTTGCAGTTCAATGGAATCATGATCAACTGCACGATCTGGATCTTTGAAACACTTCTTGAGCTGTGACACGTGGAACACATCGTGCACCTTGGATAGCTTTTCTGGAAGTTCAAGACGATAAGCATTTTCTGCACGCCTTGAGAGAATGTTGAAAGGACCAATGTATCTTGGTGCAAGCTTTCCTTTCACACCAAAACGATGAGTGCCTCTGAGGGGAGTTACACGGAGATATGCCTTGTCACCAGGTGCATAGATCATATCCCTGTGCTTGCTGTCGTAGTAGCTTTTCTGACGAGACTGAGCAATCTTGAGATTGTCACGAATGATACGAACTTTCTCCTCGGCTTCCTTAACAATGTCAGGGCCTAAGAGTGAACGTTCACCAGCTCCAGACCAATTGATTGGACTCCTGCATCTGCGGCCATAGAGTGCTTCAAATGGTGCCATACCTAGGCTTGCCTGGTAGCTGTTGTTGTAGGAGAATTCAGGCATATGGAAGGCAATCATCCCATTTCATGCCAAAGGAGATCCCTACCTCATGCTCTGCACCCGCAATATCCTCGAGAAACTGATTGACTCTCTTTCGACTTGCCCTTGAGACTGAGGGTATGATAAAGCCTGTGCTGAACAGAAGTTTGGCTGCCCAATGCTTCTTGAAAGCTTTTCCAGAAATGAGAAGTGAATATACTTCCACGGTCTGAGCTTATTTCCAATGGAACACCATGAAGAGGAACAATCTTTGCTATGTAGAGCTCTGCTAACTGGCTAGCTGAGATAGTTTCCTTGACAGCAAAGAAGTGAGGCTACTTTAGTGAGACGATCAATAACAACGAAGATTGCATCGTTGCCCTTTTTGGACTTTGGAAAACCCGAGTAACGAAGTCCATTTCAATCATGTCCACTTCCACTCAGGAATTTTCAGAGGTTGGAGTAGACCGGCTGTTTTCTGATGGACTGCCTAAAACGTTGGACAACGTCGCATTCAGAAACGTATTGAGCAATTTCACGTTTCATGCCAGGCCACCAATACAGAGTCTTGTGATCCTGGTACATCTTTGTACTTCCAGGGTGGATGGAGAGAGGAGTTTCATGAGCCTCCTTGAGAATAACATCTTTGAGGCTTTGAACTTGAAGACTGCAATTGCGTCCTTCAAAGAACACAGTTCCTTTATCATCAACTGAGAAGGACTTGAATTTCTCCTTGCCTTCCTTGATGTGCTCAACCATCTTCTTGATTTTCAGTATCACGAAGTTGTTCAGAACGAATCTTGTCCTCGAGAGTTGGACTGGCTGTCAAGCTAGCAAGGTAGCCTTGAGGAACAAGACCAAGGTTCAGCTTCTGGAATTCTTCATGAAGTGGAGGTTGGCTTTCCATGATCATGAGATTATTGCAATAGGACTTGCGACTGAGAGCATCGGACATAACATTAGCCTTGCCTGGAGTGTAAGAAATGGTGAGATCGAAGTCTTTAATCTTTTCAATCCATCTCCTTTGCCTGAGGTTTAGATCTGGTTGAGTGAAGATGTATTTCAGACTCTTATGATCGGAAAAGATTTCAGTGCGGTTACCCAACAAGTATTGTCTCCATTTCTTGAGGGCAAACACAACTGCTGCAAGTTCAAGATCATGAGTGGGGTAGTTTTGCTCATGTGGGTTCAACTGTCGTGAAGCATAAGCCACAACTTGACGTTCTTGCATAAGAACTGCACCTAGACCTTGGAGAGATGCATCGTAGAATATCTGGAAAGGTTTGGTAGTATCTGGGCCAACCAGAACTGGGGTGGAAGTGAGTTTAGTCTTCAGGAGATTGAAACTCTCATCACATTGTGGAGTCCAAACGAACTTCTTGTCCTTCTTTGTGAGATCAGTGAGAGGTTTCGCAATCTTGGAAAAGTTTTGGACGAAACGACGGCAATAGCTAGCCAAGCCAAGAAAACTTCTGACTTGCTTCACCGTTCTAGGAGGTTTCCAATCAACAATTGCCTTAACCTTTTCTGGGTCAATGGCTATGCCTTTGGCAGAGATGACATGGCCAAGGTAAGCAACTTCTGGAATCCAGAACTCACATTTGGATAACTTGGCATATAGACGATGCTCGCGAAGTTTCATGAGAGTGAGACGAAGATGTTCTCCATGCTCTTCCTCGGATTTTGAGTATACTATAATATCATCGAGATATACCACAACGAACTTGTCGAGGTATTCATGGAATACAGAATTCATGAGTCTTGAGAAAGTCGCCGGTGCATTGGTGAGACCAAAGGACATGACGGTGTATTCATATAGACCGTACCGAGTGGTGAAAGCTGTTTTTGGAATATCTTCCTTTCTGATCTTTATTTGATGGTAACCCATCCTCAAGTCCAACTTTGAGAATATTGAGGCTCCAGCAAGTTGATCAAAAAGATCATCGATACGAGGAATTGGGTACTTGTTCTTGATGGTTTTCTCGTTGAGAGGACGATAGTCAACCACGAGTCTTTTTGTTTGATCCTTCTTGGCAACAAACAGAGTTGGGCAACCCCAAGCGGAGGAACTAGGCTGAATGTAACCTTTCTCCATGTACATATCGATTTGCTCCTTCAACAATTTCAGTTCAGGAGGAGCTATCTTGTATGGATGCTTAGAGATTGGAGCAGTACCTGGTTCAAGCTCGATCACAAACTCAACTGCTCTGTCCGGAGGCATCCCTGGCAACTCTTCTGGAAAGACGTCAGGGAATTCACAAACCACCGGAACATTTTCAAGCAGAGGTAGAGGTTTAGCATTCAGGGTGTACAGCTGAACAGAACTTGATTCACTTGGAGAATAGACTATCTGGCCGGAAGGGTGGAACAGGGTTATTGACTTCTTAGCACAATCAATCGTAGCTTTATTGGCCTTCAACCAATCCATGCCAAGGATGACATCAATGTCAGAATTGCCAAGCAGAATGAGGGAAGCAAGGAATATGTGACCTCCAATCAAGATTTGATTCTCGTGATTGATCTTGGAAGTTTGCATAGTTGCTCCAGGGGAGTTTACTACTAGCGGGGAACCCAAACCAACAAAAGGTAGCTTAACTGCTGTCGCAAAGATCTTTGACACGAAAGAATGCGATGCCTCCGGTATCAAACAACACTTTAGCTGGGTTAGAGTTTACGGGGAATGTACCGAGAACGACGTCAGCAGCTTCCTCAGCTTTGTCGGCCTTGATATGATTCACCCTCGCGGTCCTCCCGACAGGCCTGTTGTTGGAGTTGAAGGCTTTAGCCGGGGGAGAACGAACCATTGCCTGGTTGGTGTTGGGGCGAGGAGGTGGTGGAGGTAGCTGCCTCTGAGTGCACTTATCAGCATAGTGTCCAGTCTGCTTGCATTTGAAGCAAGTGACGACACGAGGTGCATCTGGCCTTGGTTGCCCCATTGAGAACCTCTGAGCCTGCATCTGAGCTGGGTTGGGTGGGCGGGGGACCAAAGCCTGGAGAAGCTTGGGCATATGGAGCCCTAGTGACAGCACTGTTTGGCACCCAGATGCGGCGCTTCTGCGGAGGGGTGGTCATGTTGGAGGAGGAACCACCCTCACGCGAGTGCTTGCGCGACTCTTCGAACGCCTTGCGCCCATTCTCCTCATTGAGCGCGGTGTTCACGAGCTCCTCGAAGTCCTTGCACTTGATGTTGGTGAGAGCGTACTTCAGTTCCAGGTTAAAACCTCGGCGGAACCTTGCCATCTTTTTGTCCTCAGTGGACACCTCATCACCAGCATAACGAGCGAGGCGATTGAACTCATTTTGGTAGCCAATGACGTCCAGCTTGCCCTGCTTAAGAGAGCAGAACTCTTCACGCATCCTTTCCATGAGACCATCTGGGATGTGGTGCTTCAGGAAGGCATCCTTGAAACAACCCCAGGTGATAGGGTATCCAGCTCTCATGGTCTGGTAGTTCTCCCACCAGGTAGCTGCCTGACCCTTCAGTAGGTAGGTGGCATACTTGACTTTATCCTCCTCAGCAACGTGAGCAATGTCCAGAGCCTTGGCCATCTCCCTGATCCAGTCGTCAGCATCCAAAGGCTCACGTGTTGCCACGAAAGCTCTCGGCCCCAGACTCAGAGACTCCTTGATGCTGACTCGCGGAGCATTCTGGTTGTTGTGCTGGTTAGCCTGGATCTGGGCCATCTGAGTCACGACCTGAGTCATCTGAGTCAACAGCTCCGTGAGCAGAGGTGGTTCAGGCGGGTTGCTCCTTGTTGGCGGCATCCTGAATAGACATGCATTTTAGCACAACAACAGAAAAGGATAGACTTGGTAACCGAAAGAGAGATTATTCCGACGCATGAATAGATAACCAACAGGTACATCATCACATGTTCAAATACATCAGAATATCCAACATCCCATTACATGGTTCGAAAGCCAAAGGATAACTAAACATAGCTATGAATGGATACATCGGTACTCCCATGCTCATCACGCAGGACGGCGGTGAGTAGTACGACGAGAGATACGGTGAGGAGGAATCCCACGGAAGTAGGTAGAACGACGATCCACGTAGAGCGGGACTGCTCTGAGAGGGACTCTCGGTGTGGTGAAGTAGAAAGCGTCGTCTCCCTGTGCTCCAAAGCGTGGAATCCCAGTGTAACCAGCTCCGAGGTTGAGGAGTGGACCTCTGATCGGCTCGTAACCTCCAGCATCTGGCAAACTACGTCCAACTGTCTGATGGAAACGTGCAAAGCGCTCATCTCCAACAAAGTCTGTGGTGTACGTAGCCAGACGAGTCAAAGCAAGGTAGAGCTGCTCCCTGACTGAGGCCAACTCCTGAGAAAGTGTGGTGGCAACAGCGTCACTGTGCCTCACAAACTGAGCGGTGGTGTGCAGCCTGGTGTTATCATGCTCGTAGACATCCAGGTTGTCGTAGAGGGTGAAGTGAGCTCCCGCTGAAGTGATGTAACCACGGGGATGTGGCGATAGATAGAATCGTCAAACCCCCAGTAGTCAGCACGGAGGACGGTGAGACTCATGTAAGCTGCCTGCTGCACGGCCATATCCACTGTGGAACCTACTGCCTCGTAGCGGTGGACAACGCTCATGCCATCATCTGACAGAATGTAGACGATAGCCTGGTAGTAGGTCTGGTCAAACTCTCGCTGCTGCTCGTAGACCTGGTACTCTGGCGCCCAATGGAACCCAAGATAAGTGACCATGTCTCTCAGCATCTCCGGATAACCGGCGGTGCTCTCACAACGAGTCATCCGAACCACCTGCGGGAAGAACCTGAGATCCATCTGCAGATGATCGGGGAAGTTTTGATTAGACGCCGGTAGAAGAACTGAAGTGGAAAGCAACAACAAGGTTCGACGGACGAAAAGGATGTTGAGAAGATCAGGATATCGAAGCAACAAGGGGAAACACGAGACCAAAACTCCTGAGGTACTACGAAAAACCCATCCGGGCTTCTAAAGGATCAATATCTACTGCTTAAGGGATAGAGGATTTGCTTCCGGGGCTTACACGCCTCCGTTCTCAATCATGAGTAGGCAACATGACAAATCATGTTACAACCACCTCCATTCCTATGGTCTAGTAGATATAACTATCCTTGAGAAACCAGGATACGTGAAATCCTAACTTGAAAGTTTAGGTGAGAAGGGAAAACAACGTTGCACTTCCTTACCAGAAAAGGGTGGGTGGGTGGGGAAAGAAGAAAAATGGCAGAATTCCTACTCTCACGTTTCATTTTTCCTATATAGCTACAAAATAGTTTCTAGACTCAACTGCGACCAGTAAAAGGGATCCTACAGGCAGATAGGCTCTGATACCATTTGTCGCACCCGGACTTCTAGAGGATACTCACCGTACGAACTGAACAGTATTTTGATTGGATTACGGGGCTTACCGGCACCCGCAGCTCTTACGAGTAGGCCAACACTTATGTGTGACAACCAATCTTTTACTATTCACCGTCGATGTAAACCATCCCGTAGAAATCAGGACACTACCATTGACGTACTTCATACCATACACACATGGTATGTCAACGGCTTTGAACAAGATGATAACATAACATATCTCTAAGACACAAAAGATTGAAATAAGTTGCAACTGGCCCTCGCTAGGGCAGAGAATAGCAAATACAATCATCCAGAGGACACATGTCCCAACATAACATCATTACAACTCAGCGGAAGCATTCAAAGGGTCTGAGTACAGACAAATCCAAATAGGCTTAAGAAGCCGGGAATGAAAAGAAAACGGAGCCCATCCACGATGTCTCGGATCCTGCCCGGGTCCGCTAACTACTCGTCAGCAGCCTCGTCAAACTCCACGTAGTAGCCATCACCTGGATCCTCGTAAGCGTAGTCTGCGGAAACCACAGCCCCAACGGGGTCAGTACATAAACGTACTGGCAAGCAAGACTCACAGTTCACCAAAGTGTAACCCGTCAACACCAAGCACAGATGCCTTGGGATCAACGGAAGAAAGGGGATAAAAGATGCTGCAACTGGCTGCACTAACCAACTACAGAACATACTACAACTTCCGGGCTAACAGATAGAGATAAGATAGCGTATCGTAACCAACTATACTAACCACCAATCAAACCCATCATGGATCTCGCCCCTTATCCAAAGAAGCAATCCGAGGATAACTCACACAGTTGAATTAATGATGGATCAAGTTGTTGTGTCAATAAGTCTATTACTAGTCAAGTTTATCATTAGTTAGGTGTAAGTTGTTCTGAGTACTTGTTAGCCAGTCTTTCACCAAGTCAACCATAACCGCGGAAAACACGGCTTCTCGAGAAGATTTATCCCTGCAGGGGTGCACCAATTTGGCCGTACACGTAAGAATATCCCGCCAGATGGGAAGGCCTTTCCCACCAAGCGGGGCACTCAACACAACTCAACTCTTCTTCGCATCAAGCCCAAAGCACCACGTGCTGTGCGTGCGCGGCTAATCGAGCCCCCCGAAGAAAAGGAGGACCCTCATAGCACTGGAAGACCACGCCGCCCTAAATGCCGACTACAAAAGTTCCACCCTGGCCTTGGGTTCGTACCTGCATATGCGTGCATCAAATGGAAAGCCCGAACCAAGTGTGGCGATTTGGACGAGATGCGAATCGAATCAAATTGAGGGGGGCGCCCATACACGCTTCCCACATGCGGATAGTGCGCTCATCATGGATCAGTAGACAAGACCCTTTTTCCTATTAGGGTCGACACTAGCAGGCCTCAAAACCACGCCGGGCCTCCTGCCGGTGCCTTATCAGCAAATTATTATTACCTCAAATTAACAGGTTGTTGTTTAACATCGAGCCCCAGAATATAACAGAGTATAGTAACAGAAAGTAACTGGTAACAGACTCGAGCGAAACAACCCTAAGCATGCTAGTAAGACACGGGCCCAAGCAACGGGGTTTTAGGACTGGAGGTGTGGCAATATCAGGGTTTAGGGTATCATGTGATAGGTTCGTAAGAGAAGCAACGATACATAGGGCTAGCAAATATAGACAACGGAAAGTATCGATAACCAATGTTGAAAGGAACACAATGGTTCATGTGAGTGATAACTTGCCTGCAAACCCAGTAGCCGGGTACTGAGCTAGATCCTCAGAAGGGGTGTCGTAAAGATCGTCGGTATCAACGTCGTCGTCTATCCGAGAAGAAGCAAACAAACAATACAGGAAGAATAAACAATCAATATCATGGCATAATTCACAATCATAGGATGATGCATGTCAAGTTAATGGATGCATCAAAATAAACTATTTAATATGATAGCACAATTTAAATGGACACATATGCAATATTGAGTTGCATAGGAAAAGCCCATGGATTTTTGGTTAGATTATTTGTTTTCCAACTAATCAACAGGTGCTAGTGGTTTAGTATGATGCATGCAAAAGGGAAACAGCAAAATAACAACATTAGAACCAATTTGAAATTAGGTTTAGCAATTTAGAATTTTATTATTAATTTAGGGAATTTTTGGGTGCCTTAAAGGTGACACACAAGTATTTGTTGTTTTCAACCATTCAAGTTGTTCAAAACAAATAACTAAATTCATATTTGAAAAGATCATGAAATTTTGGGTGGATTGCATGTTTCAAATATTGAAAAAGGCATTAGGATGTATTTATTATGACTTAAATAAAATTAAACAAGTTTTAAATGAATTTAAAACAAGCATGAATTTTTATTTGTATTTTATTTGCCCAAAACATACTTTCAAACTCATACTTGAAAATTTTATACTTTGGTGGTTTGAAAACATATTTTGCATGTTCAAAAATATTTTATATTGAGCAAGTTATGATTTTATCAAATTTAAATGAATTAAATAAGGATTAAATTATTTAGGCAATTTAAATTATTCAAACCATGAAACAAAATTTATATTTGAAAAGGTTATTCAAAATAGCATGGAAAACATATTTTATTTGCATTTATTGGATTAGGTATGAATTAGTTATTGAATTTAGAAATTTGCATTTGAATTATTTGAATTCAAATTTGAATGGCATTTTGAAATTTCAAAACAGCACACAAGTGGCATAGTTGGATAGACAATTAAATTAGAACAATAAACATATTTAACTTTTATTAGTTAGAGTTATAGATTAAAAGTTATTAACCAATTAAAATTGAGGACTAATCTGTAATTAAAAGGTTCTATTTTTGAAAACAGAAAAACGCAGAAACTTTTGTTACTGCGCTGCAGCTACACACAGCCACTGCCGCGTGGGCCAGGGGCCAGCGTGGCGCTGCGCACGCTTGCGTGGCAGTGTGAGTCGCTGTCGGGTGGGGTCGCGTATACGGGATAATTCCCAAAAAAGGTTGCGGCACCTGGGAATCGAACCCGGGCCGCGGCGCATCGCGCTAACTGAACCGTGCCACTGCGCTCTTGCGTTTGTTCTGTCAGGTACCGCGGTGCAGGGATGATAACCTTACCCTGCGAGATAACTGAACCCAAACGCGCGAAAACTGAACTTCGTCAGAGAAACAACCGATGCTCGCCGGCGGGGAAACGGTGGCCGTGCTCGATCTGCTGGGGTGCAGTGGGGTGGTGTACGTGCACGGTACCGTGGTGGGTGCACAGAGGGAGAGAGGGGAAGTAGCTGGTGGAGCTCACCACCGTTGTAGGCGTAGCAGAGGGGCGGTGACGACAGCGTGACGGAGGCGACGGCGGCGACGTCCTAGCGGTTCCCCGTGGATGCTCCGGTATCCAAAAGGAAGAGGCAGAAGCGGGCTTTCGTTTCCAGTGGCTAGATAGGTAAGTGGTGGACAGGAGCGGCGACGATCATGGTGGATTCAGGTGAGAAATCTCCGGCGAGGGGTGACATAGAGAGGGAGGTGGCCGGGAGAGGGGCAGACGGCGGCGACGCGAGGGGGAATAGCGACCTAGGGTTAGGGGTAGGTGGCGCGGAGCCCTAGGGGGTATAAGTAGGGAGTACGGGGGCGGGATCACCGTTGGAGCTCGTCGATGCCGCCGTGGCTGCCTCCGATGGCCGCCGTACATGTCGATGACGACAGAATAGAAGCGAGGAAAAAACGAACCGGTACGTGGTTAAAAGATTGGGCTGGGCTTGCGCGCGAGGAGAGGGAAAAGAGCAGTGGGCTGGGCGCAGCCCACTCTCCCTGGCTGTTGGCGCCAAAAATTTGAAATTTTTTATTTCTCCTTTCTGTTTTTTTTTTGCTGAAAAGAATTTGGAAGGAAAAGATGGGTTTTAGGTTAGAGAAAAATTTGGAAAAATTAGAGGAAGTTCCTTAGTCCAATTGCAAACAATTGTTAACTTTTATTTTCAAAAAGTTTGAATATTTGCTTGCTTTTTGAATTTAAACCAAATGTGGGGAATTTTGAATAATACATGATCATTAATAAAAACCAACTTTTAAATAGGGTAACCCCTATGTTAAATTATAAACCATTGATCAAAATTGTGTTATAATTTGCATGGATTCAATTGGTTGCTGTTATATGCTTGAATTTGGAATTTTAAATATGATTGGAAATTAAATGATTGATTAGAACCATCATTTTAACAAGCGATCACTATGGCATAAAATGAAACAGATTGGTTGTTTTTATTTGTGATTTTTATTTAAAATGTTGTAACAGAGCAAGTATGAAACAATTGTTTGAATAAAGTTTAAATTTGAATTGGGAAAACAGGGAAAAACAGATGCATCAAATAAGAAACAAATGCAACAACATGAAACCAATATGATGACATGATGCAATACTTTAGTAAACATGCAACAAACATTCTAAGGGGATGGTTTTCATACTTGGGATGTTACAATGCTTCCCCCTTTTTTCACAGTGGGCGGATGGGGGGCACGTGCAGCGTGCACATGTGTGGGGGGGCATCCGTCCCGGTTGTTGGGAAAACCGGGACTAATGACCTATTTTTAATGATTTTTAAGTTGAAAATTTGTTCCTACATTTTTTTTTCCAAAACTCCTATAAATCATTAAATAACAATCAGAAAAATATAAATAAGATACCAAAACATTTAGAAAATTATAAACTAACTGAATATATTACTTTCAAACATATTTGGTGAAGTTTAAAATTTTGAATTATTTGCATTTGAATTAATTCATTTAAGAAATGGAGAAAATATGAAATAATTCAATAAATTCTGAAAATTGCAAGTTATATATCAAAATTATCAGAAAGATAAATTCAACTCACTTATGATGTTTTAAAACTCATTTGGGCGCCTGATAAGGTGGACTTTTCTCCACCGGGCCTAGGTTTTCACCGCGGAGGGGCTCCAGAGCGTCGGGATTTCACGAAAAACTAGGTGTTAGCATACCAAGTGTTTACATGTGTTCTTACGGTTTTACATGCCAAATATTCACCCACCCTTTGTGTAGGTTCTTCACCGGCATCGATTCCTCTCTCCGAGTCACATAATCGGAGGTAGAACAAAACAATCGGTATCGCCATCATACTCCTCCCCGTGGCTCTTGAGTGCATATATGCATATCAAAAGAACGGTCGGACGTATGATGGCAAATCCGGATGATTTGTATTCGGTCGATGAACTGAATGATGTGTCAAACCTTCAAGGGGGGGGGGGTGTAGAACAAAACAATCGGTATCGGCAGCATACAGCCCCACCGTGGCTACTGAGTGCATATATGCATACCAAATGCACGGTAGGACGTATGCTGGAGAATCCGGATGATTTGTATTCGGTCGATGAACTGACTGATGTATGAAGGGAATCCGAGAGGTGGGATATATATAGGGTCCTCTGGCTCACAAATTGTTGTTGTCGTGGGATAATCACGGCAGATGTTACCTGGGGTAACTGATCTTGGGGCAAGTCGACACAGGTATTTGGGAGAGGGTTTAGCTCGAAGGAGGACATGGCGAAAGCAATCTAAGAACCGGAAAGTAACTCGCCGGATCTCGATATGATTATACTGGATACTCGATAACGGGTGTTACAACTATGACTCGAATCTCTGGCAAACTAAACCTAGGGGCCGGTTTATAAAGCACCCGTACACCCCTAACTTGCCCTTCAAGGCACATCTTGAGTCCTACTCGGACTCCACATACAAAGCCTAACTTTCCTTATCGCAACCCACAAGCCGGGTTACGAATCTCACAAGCCTTTGGGCCTTCTAGTAACCTCTTTACCCCTATCCGGGTATTGCTCAGCTCACCTCGGGCCGGATTATACCTTGAAGTGGGCCTACCGGGTCACTATCCCCCCATCAGTAGTCCCCAGAATAGCCTGGGCTTCCAAGATTTGCTCTTCGAAGTGCTGGCTATTCCCTGCAGAAATATTGGGTACAAAAACACATGAAGATCAAGATACAATATGTTGACGGATGGCTGGAATTAGCACCAAGGGGGCCAGGCAAAGACCCGGCTCTCCCTTAAAGGTTCTCTCTTAATCTTCCAAACTCGAGCCTTAATAGGGAACTCCGTGATTTTGCACCTTCTTTGATAATTATCGCTGATACCAAGAAGAAGACTCCCCCTTCCCCTTTCTCGGGATCATATTGGTCTGTGCATGGAATGCGCCTTTCAAATTTCGAAATGGCCAATTATTACTCCGCACCCCCCGGGTCTCGACCGTTAAGCTAGGCTTTTCCATCCGGGCGGTTATAAATAGGGCTCAGGGAACAAACCCAACTCTTAACGGCTCATTTTCCCCATTTCACTTCTTCTCAAATCTGAGCTCGCGGAGTGCCACCACGGAAGCCCCACGCACCTCGCCGGAGCCCATCCGCCGTCGCCTGCGCTCCGCCACCGCGCGACTCACTCCAACTCCCAAATCCGCCGCCAAGCGCCCGATTCGCCGACCAACAACCTCAAAAGGACATCAATCTTGCGCCATCTGTCTCCGCAAAGCTCTACTTCAATCCCCTTTGGTAAGTTCCTCGTATCCCTCGGCTCATCCTCGCAATTTCTCATCTTTTCCTCTGCTCAGATCTGAATCAAGTAGTCCGCGATTTCTCGGGCCGCGCCGGATTAGCTCAATGATACTTACCATAGACATCCCCATAGATAGGATTCATAGCTTACATTACTCTCCTAACTTCAGTAATCATTAACATGGCCATAAATTTAGGAATAAGATCCCCAATCTAGGCTCGGGCCATATAAAATTTCCGCTTTTGTTCTACCTCCTCAGAAAATCCCACTTCTCCGGATCATTCGCAGATGGTAGGCATATAAACACCCTCATAACTTCTCCAAACATTTGCTTTTACGGAAAGCTCCATAGATTTTGTAATAGCACACAATACCCGGACACATCATACTTGACTCGGCAAGGCGATACCCGGTTTGTGCTTAAATTGCCGGTAACTGCTTATCTACTAACTTCCAAGTTTTTGTTTCTTACGCCCTTTCCTTCAATGTTTTACCAGGTCAATCCTATGGCACCCAAGAGGCAGGGGAGACAGCCGGCAAAGGCTAAATCCACAAACTCCATATCAGCCAATTGGGGGAAATCCTCTGTTACCACGGCCAAACTGGAGGAGTTGGTCGAGCTTGGAACCCTACCTCCACAGGAAGCTATCCACTGGAGAGTACCAGGCAACGAAACCCGACCTTCCCCAGCAACAGACGAGGTAATATGTTTCGTTGAGCACGTGACCCGGGGCTTCAGGCCTCCGGGTCACCCTTTCTTCCGTGACGTCCTAGACCACTACAAACTCCGTATTTTCGATATAGGCCCAAATTCCATTTTAAACATCTCTCATTTTATCGTTCTTTCCGAGTCTTACTTGTGCACTCCGCCAAGTCTGGCTCTCTTCGTCGAACTTTTTCAGTGCAAGCCGTGTCGCGAAAGCGGCGACGGCGCACTTCTTACTTGCGGCGGGGTTTCCATCCAGCGCCGCAAGAACTCCCTAATGCCTCCTATTACACTCAATTCTCATGTGAAGCACTGGCAGCTCTCATACTTCTACTGCCAGGATACCTCTCCTCCCGGCGAAAAGAAGTTGCCGGGTTACTCGGAGGGTCAGCTTGACATCTCCGAGAAATTCAACGCCTTCGCCCCTGACTCGGACAGGGAGGCGATCTTGCCTTTGCTAGCTAGGATCTCCATCTTGTCAGCCCGAGGCCTCACCGGGCTAAACTTGGTGAAGACCTGGGTTAACTTCCGCATCCAGCCAAACTCCATTCGTGAGAAGCTGATGTGTGAATATTCGGGTCAAACCACGGACCCGATCCGGTACTCTACCAGCACCCTTGCCCCTAATGACATGAACAAAATGATCAAGGGTTTTTTAACAGAGAAGCTCGAGGTAATCCGGAGCATCGCCGGGTTAGAACCTTTTACACTCGAGAACCCCGCCCCCGCTGTAAGCTTTCTGCCTCTTGATTTTGGATTTTAACAAGCTTACCTTTATCCGCTTTTCATGATTCGATATTAACCATTATCCTGGCATTTTCACCTCAGGCCGATAATGGCTTTTGGACAATCGACACTCCTCCCAATTCTGGAGACGCGGAGGAAGAAGATAACGCCGTTAATTCGGATGAAGGTGCGTACTTAACCCCCTTGCGTACATTATATCCTGTCTCCTCTTTCTCCTCATGCTATATCTTCAATATCTTTCAGAACGAGAGGACCAAGACGAAGAAGAAGAATCAGATGGCTGGGAAGAATCCGCCAGTGAGGAGGACGAGCCGGAGCCGGCCACCAAAGCCGGATCCAAAAGGAAATCCCAGAGAATCGCCCTCCAGGTTTTTATTCCGATCCCTTGCACTTTTAATTTTTGTTCTCATAACGTCATTTCGGGGCTAACCCCACCTTCACCCCTTTTGATCATAAATGAAGGAGCCACCCGCGACTAGGCGCCGAGTAACCCGGAACCATCCAGGCAACGAGGCCCTTAACCCGGGCACTTCATCGCCCCCAGCCCGACACCCTGGTATTTATATCGTAAATAGAAACTCTTTCTGGACATTCCTTTGCAACATGATCTCAAACCTTGCTTGGCATTTTTCAGTATCCTCCGGGTCTAGCAGCGGCTTTCCCTCGGACTTCCCGGTAAACACCGGGTAAGCGCCTTTTCCTGATATTATACCGAACTTTCATCCCCTTTTTTTTTTTAACCAAAGATTAATCGCGCCTTTGCACCTTCTTCAGAGCCACGGTTATTAGTAGCAACCAGGAGGACACCGAGGCTAAGGTCCGGGTCGAGAACGAGCCGGCTGATGATGCCTTCACCACGGCTGGTGACGAGCAAGTGTCGCCACCGGAGCCAGCTAGGCATGACGCCGAGTATCCAATCGCTTCGCACGCAGGCGAGAAGGAGAAGGGAGCAGCTTCGAGCGCGGGAGGGGGACCAGACTCCGACATTCGGATGACCCGGGTGCCACCTCCTGTTACAAGAAAAGCTCCTTTTCCCACTTTCCAGGTACCCGAGTCATCTAACTCGGATAACGCTGATTTTAACCAGCTAATGAGCGCTCTTCTCGCCATGAAAGCTTCGGAAGGAAATGTCCTAGAGCGTATGGCTGCAGCACATCAGGTAATCTTGTTTGTCACTCCTTACTATACATCCAGTCCCCAAGTTCCGAGTATAATTTTCTGTAATTATTCTCGGTACTTCGCATAATAATCTACTGTAATCTTTTTCCTAGATGGAAATATTCTCGCAATATCCGGCTTACAATTGCACTCATTCTTTGCAGGCGGAGATAATTCAGTCGGATGAAACACTACTTAAAACTGAGCAGCTCTTGCTTGCGGAAACAAAGCACAGGGAAACCCTTGAAGCGGAGATAAAGACTTTGAAAAAGGATGTCTCCAAGTACAAGAACAAATACAATGCTGCCCAGTCCTCGCTGAATAACCTGTCGACTCAGCTTACGGACACTTACCGTATCTTGCTAAGTAAGTTTGCTATTTGCGATTAATTTGCGTATCTCTATCTTGCCGCTGTAATAACCAATATTACTGATATGCTTTTGTGTTTTTCGATTGCAGGTGCTAACCTTGCTGCTCCGGAGGAGAATGCCATTACTCAAGTTAAAACTCTGAAGACTGTGCTCCGGACGTTTTTTGCCGGTACGAAACTTTTGCTGGATGCTATCAAGTGGCCTTCTGAGGTATACCCGGGCGAGGAGAACCTTATGCAGGCCTTTTCCACAGCGCCTGGATGGATTGAAATACTGAAGCGTTCGTCCTGCCGAATTGGGATGACCCGGGCTTTAACGCTGGCGAAGGCTTATTTTCCAAAGCTTGACCCGGCGAAGGTAGTATCCGGGTTCCCAGAGTTTAAAGCTGACGGATCCAAATTCAAGCCCCAGGATTTCAAAGCTATACAATCTGCGGTACGTCCTTCAGCCACAGCTTTGGCCGACAAGATGGATTTAAACACGATTATGAGCTCGTATGATTCTGAGGGCAAGGTTATCCTGGTGGAGGCACCCCCCCTATTGATATGTTGGACAAATGGTCGACTGATCTGGCTAGGAGGAAGGAAGAGGCTGCAAAGAGGGAAGCAGAGCTGGGCGTAAAGCCGTCTACCTCTACCCCAGCCGTGCCTCCGCCTGTTCGTCCAGATGTGAAGAGCCCAGGCAAAACTGCTGGCAAGGCCAAGGAGCAAGTCCAAGACTTAGACCCGGAGGACCGCTCTCAGGATGCCGAGTAGGATGCTGCCTAGTACTTTGCGTTTCTCGAGACTGATATGATTTTTTTTTGCGGTGCGCCTGTGCACCATTGATGCTGATACTATGACTGTATGCTTGTTAACGTATGATAACTCTTTGCCTCCCCTGGCTTTTGATAATCTCGATCCTCGTGTTACGTATAAGCTTATTCTCGATACTTTGAATTTTTGTTTTTAATTCCCTTTTGAGACTCGGCTAACCGAGTATCGGAGGTTTTGATAGACGGACTTTTCTTTAAGTCCCCAATACTCGGAAACTAAGGTTTACAGGCTTTAGTAGTTAAACAGTTTGTTTCTGTTTCGAAGTCCCCAGCCCCCATGACCCAAAGTACGAGCTATGGGGGCGTGGCCTTTCTCAGATGACACACTGCTGTTTACCAAGCTGAAGACCAATAGCTGTTCGCATAAATACTGAAGTCATGCTTAATACTTGTTGAGTTTCCAGCTTTTTTAGCCTTATACTCTGCATGGACTTGTGGTTTAGATGACCCTTTTGATTATCTTGTACTGTAAGCCGGCTTTCGCGTGGATACCATGTCGTTGCATCTATACGAAAAACAAGATCAAGCAAGCCCCATTGGGCTGCATAGTTTGATTGTAGTCGTACGTGAACAGATCATGCCACTTTAGTGCGAGTCACATCGAGCTTAAGTAAGAATAACCAAGAAATTTGGCTCCTTTGTCCGGTTATAAGATTGCAGCTGTACCCGTTTTTTCGAGTAATCAGCCCTCATAACTCATAGGCATCATGGCCGGGTCTCCGGGTTTTGTGATTACTTATTGAAGCAGATCACCCCCCGGAGACCTATATTCACGCAATGTATTTCGATGATACTGATGTATTGATGATAACAATGTTACTTACTTGTAACTGAAGCAAAGACCATGATAAGACTCGAAACCATCTTCTTTTGTTGAAAAAAATTTCTTTTTTGAATCAGCAGGCCGCCTCATTAAAAACCTTCCAGTCCCCGTAGGTACCCTGGTAAGGAAAAGAGTGCGTATGAAACCTGCCGCCCATTACACTGCTTTATTCTCGAGAGTCGGCCTCGCGTTGGTACGGCCGATGCACATTCTCCACTTGCTATGCCTTTTCGTAATGAGTACCGGATTTGCTAGCCAATCCGGGTATATTGCCCTTGGAACGTGACCAGTTGCAGATGGTGGTACGTCTTCTTCTTCCCTGCTGAGAGTTTTGAAAGTATCGCTCCTGATGAAGCCTACCATCTTAGGGTTTTGTTCTACCTAACTTTTGCTCTTGTCCCCCTCAGGAGTTGGCTTTTTTGACGTTGTCCTCTCTTCTAGGTCTCTACCTCGAGAACGGTAATGTTTGAGCTCTTCCTTCCTACAGGCTTGCTCGGCCATTGCCGGCGTTCTCCCTCATCACACTCAGCTGCTATATCTCGGTTTCGATGTACTGTAATGGTCTTCTTGGGGACCCCGGGATTTTCAGTTGTAGGTACCACATTAACACGGTCTTGCCATGAACTTGGCATAAGCCGGCCTTCCAAACAATGCATGATAATGGGCTGCGCAACTTTACTACCTCGAAGGTAAGCCACTCGACTCGGTAGTTGTCCTTTGATTCCCAAAAGCTACCTCCAGTGCCACCTTTCCTTCAGGGCATGCCGAGTGACCAGGCACATCCCGCTGAAAAACTGTTGTATCTTTTGCAGCTGCGATTCCCTTTAAGCCCATACGCAGAAAAGTTTCCCAGTACAGGATATTGATACTACTTCCTCCATCCATCAAGACTTTTTTCAGCTCGTAGCCGTTGACCTGTGGTGCCACTACCAAAGCTAAGACTCCCGGGTGATCAATTCTGTCCGGGGTGATCCTTCCTGCTCCATGTTACCTCTTGCTCTGACCACCTCAAATACCTTGGAACAGCGGAAGAGACCGAATTAACTGCTTGTTTCAGTATCTTCTTATCCTTGTTGGAGCCTCCCGTAGTGTGCACATGATATTGACCCAGCTGTTTGGGGTTAGCTTGAAAACCTCCCGCTCCCCCTTGATTGTTACCTTGATTTCCAGCTGGCGGGTTGCCGGCTGGGGGCGGTCCGTTGCCCAAATTTCCACCTAGGCCCGGGCCTCCTCCTCGGCCTGCACCTCGCATGGCTCTGTTCACTTCCTCGTTCTTCCACCTTTGTAAGTCGGCACATTGCTCCAATGAATGATTGGCCGGCTTGCCATTCCTGCTATGCTTCGGGCACGCCATCCTAAATATGTCCCAACTGTTGCTTGGTCTTGGAGGTCCTTGGTAGTGTCCCCCATTGTGATTTCCAGTATTAAAATTCCCTTCGGATCTAGGTCTTGAAGACCCGGCCTCCGTATTGGCTACAAACTCGGAATTCCCTTCAAACGGGCGCTTGTTTTGGCTACTTCCATTATTGTTTGGCGCCAATGCATTGCCGGTTTTCCCACTGCTACTTGTATTTGCTTTTGCTTTCTTGTCATCAACTTCCTCCTCTGTGGTATCCGTTGCAGCGTGTTTGTTGCACGCATCCATTAACTCTCCCATTGTAACCTCCGCTGCATTCCTACTAGATTTCATGCGAGTTAGCTTTTGCACTAAAGGAACATACTTACATGTTTTTGCCATAGCTTGTAGCGCATCCTTAGGCTGGATATCCGTAGACGAGTGGAGTATCTCCATAACCCGGCGTACCCAGCTGCGTGCTGACTCCCCTTTCTTCTGAACGCATCTTTCTAAATCATCAATAGTAAATAACTTTCTGCATGTCCCATGAAAGTGCTTGATAAATGCGGTCTTTAGCTCCTCCCACGATTTGATCGATTTTTCCGGTAGATTGGTGAACCATAACTTTGCTGCTCCCTCTGACATCATTAAGTACATAAATTTGGCTTGGAGATTCTCGGATGCGTTGCGAATTGACATTGCCATCTCATAGCTGCTCAGCCACGTTTCTGGATCCATTGTTGGCTCATAATTCACTACTTTCCCCGGTTCTTTGAATTTCTCCGGGTAAGGTTCTGCCCTGATATCGTCCGAGAGGCACTTTGGTCCCGCAAGGGTGGTTGGGGCTGGTCTTGCCCGGGAAACGCGTGACCCGGCTGGGGGTACCGCGGGGTGCGGCACCGCCGGTAACTCGTGCGCTGCAAACCCGGCCCCGGCTCTTCTGGCCCTGGAGCTGTCCACCACTGCCTGTGCTGCTGATACTGCCGGTACTGTCTGGACGCGCGGTGGAGGCGGCATTTGCTGCTGCTCTTCCCTTCGTTGTGCCGCACTTGTTTGAACATTGCCCTGTTGCTGACTGACGTACGGCGTCCCATGCATCCCGCTTCTATGATCCGGATAATTGGCTTGCTGTGCTACCGCGGTGTGTAGCAGATCGATTGCTCGTCGGGTTCCTTCCGCGTGAGGCGAGTCTCCCACAGGAATCTGGTTTAATGCGAGCGTTGCTGCGTACACGTTGTCCATGGGATTGTTGTAATGACCTGCTGGTGTGCGGAATCGTGATGGTGGTGGCGGCATGGTATTGCCGGCTGTCGCCCCCGTCTGTGGCAAAGGTAACCCGGCTGGCGCGTTTACCGGATGTGCTCCCGTTGAAGGTCGCGGTATGGTCCCTTGGTTCGTCGGTGGAATCGGCTGATCTTGAGGCGTGAACACCAGGGCAGTCGGGTTAATAACCCCTCCTGTTGCCGGCAGCATAGTTCGGTGCCTTTGGTGCATCCTTGTCGTCTCCTCCCGGAGCCGGGTCTCTCGGTCATCCAATTCGCGCTGCCGCGCGACCATCCCCTGCCTTTCTGCTTCCACTTGCCTTCTTTGCTGCTCCAATGCACGACGAGCCACGTCCAGGTCTCTTACACGCTCTGCCGCGTTTTCTGGGGTGATAACTGTGGCCAAGACTGTGGGGTCCAAAATCAAATTATTATCAAACAGAGCCGGGTGACGCGGGTTTGAGGGGCCCGCCCCCGGTGTCCGGTTTGCTTGGAACCCGAACATATTTGCGTGTCGCTCCTCGTCTGCTGGGCGACTGGTGACAGACGCCGACTCTCCATCGACCTGGGCCAAGACCGGGTCAACTACTCCTTGCTGCTGGGCCGCTGCCTGAACCGCCCCGGCTGGCGCCGCGGCCGCGTTTTCTTGATTGAGATTGGTCGCGGGAGCCGCATAGACCGCAACCCGGCGCATGATGCCCGGTGTAGATTCGTACTGTTCTTCCTCACTGTTTCCCCTTTCATATCGATCCTCCGACAAATCCCGTATAGACTCGGTATCATCTTTCCTCTCCATCTGACCCGTTGTTCCAACCGACTCTTCCTTTTCCGATCGGACATACATGTCTTCTCCTGACACAGAATCAGATCCAATATTATCATAATTCGAACTGGAAGTACATACCACACCGACGAAGACGTTGACGCTGCCGACTGTCACGATGGATCCGGTTTCAAGGCGATCTGACTCTGGCCCCCAGCCAGAATCGTCTACCATCTTCTCTCCTTTGCTGTTGACGTAGATTTCTCCGACGATGATGTTCTTCATGCTCTTCCGAGCTTCTCCCGTGATGTAAACACCTTTGGACGCAGGCCCCACGGTGGGCGCCAACTGTCGTGGGATAATCACGGCAGATGTTACCTGGGGTAACTGATCTTGGGGCAAGTCGACACAGGTATTTGGGAGAGGGTTTAGCTCGAAGGAGGACATGGCGAAAGCAATCTAAGAACCGGAAAGTAACTCGCCGGATCTCGATATGATTATACTGGATACTCGATAACGGGTGTTACAACTATGACTCGAATCTCTGGCAAACTAAACCTAGGGGCCGGTTTATAAAGCACCCGTACACCCCTAACTTGCCCTTCAAGGCACATCTTGAGTCCTACTCGGACTCCACATACAAAGCCTAACTTTCCTTATCGCAACCCACAAGCCGGGTTACGAATCTCACAAGCCTTTGGGCCTTCTAGTAACCTCTTTACCCCTATCCGGGTATTGCTCAGCTCACCTCGGGCCGGATTATACCTTGAAGTGGGCCTACCGGGTCACTATCCCCCCATCAGTTGTGCTAGGGTTTCGATCCAACGGTTAAGAAACACCCCTGATCCAACGGCTCACAACCGCTCGAACGAAACACACCGTACCCCTGATCGAACGGCTCACAACAGCTCGAAAGAAACACACCCCTGATCCAACGACGCACAAGCGCTTGAAAGAAACACACGATCCGTGTGATTCTTTCTGATTGGTCCCAACGAAACCCTAACCATTTAGTCTCGGTTGGTAAAACAGGCCGGGACTAAAGGGACGATCCGTTTCCCAACAAAACCCGAACCATTTCGTCCCGGTTGGTAAAACAGGCCGGGACTAAAGGGTTTGTTTATTCTCACTATATATATGTATGCATTGCCACCATTGGCATGCATAAACACATATGAACTCACCACTCTCCCATGGCTTCTACCGTACCCACTCTAACCTTCCTCCAGACGGAGGCACTTTCTGCCTCGAACTACCCCTGCCCGCCCAGCTACAGCGTCTCCGCCGGTTGGATGCTGAGCGCCGGAGGATTGCCGGTCCCTCCTCTTCCTCAAGGTGTGGCGCGTCGGGCGGCCATCACGAACCATCCCAGTTGGAATCCCGACTACCGCCCTACTTGGGACGCCTTCTTCATTAGTCGGCGTGAGAGTGCGCTCCCCAGGTACGAGGAGAATGACCCGCCTCCTTCGAACTTCAACGAGGCCGGTCGTCAACTGTGGTGGGGCCGCGGACGGACTCTTAAGAGCGTCATGAACTACATCAGGGCCGGCGATAACCCCCGCCTGCGCTACCCTCATGCCTAGTCCTGGCGTCGAGATCCTCCGAGGGAGTCCAGAGCACCGTCCGACGATAGTGACGACGACAGCGGCGACTATGATGACTACAAGTCTGAGTACTATAGGCCTAGGCAGGAGTTTGACTAGCAGATCAGATCGAGTCTTGCCATTATGTACTGCCTTGCTTATCTAGATCTATGCTCTCCGTTTAGGTTTAGATCCACTCTTGCCATTATGTACTGCCTTGTTTATCTATCCAAGATGCATGTTTGTGTGCAATATGGGCGCGAGCGCGGTGCGACAGTAAATACAGAAGCTCTATAAAAAAGAAATAGGGTGCTACAAATTCTTTTATTAAAAACAGAAAACACACGCGCTAGCACACGCCGCAGTTCGCCGGAATACAAATTCTTTTATTAAAAACAGAAAACAGACGAACACTACTTCTCGTCGTCATCGTCGGGGAACTCGCCGGTGACCTCCTCCGGGTCATCATCATCGCCGAACTCGTCGGTGACCTCCTCGTCGTTGTCGGAGGTGCATGATGGTATGTCCGAGATAGGACCCCACCTTGGATCGTCGGAGGCCCAGACTTCGCCGGCGTGGTCGGCCCAGCGGAGCTCTTGCAGTGCCTTCATCCTCGCCTCCCGAAGTAGTGTTCCTTCATCCTCGCCGGCGTGGTCGGCCCGGCGGAGCTCTTGTTTGTGTGCAATATGGGCTCATTATAACAAACTATGCCATGTATTTGGCCATAACACCCGTCGTTTCAACCGAAACCCTAGAATGTTAGAAGGAGACAACAAGTTTTTGTGAACACTTTTTCAACAGAACTGTCGTATTCCAAGTTTATTATTTTTGGTGGATACTAGGACATATGTAATGACACCACTCGAAGGTCTCATGTTATTTAGGTTTTTTTTTGAATTTTCTGGAATTTTCTCAGCCCGTTTTACGAGAAAGTCAAGACGGAGGGCATGACCGTTCGTAGCTAGGGGTTGTATATTCAGCAACTCACCGTGGATATATATTGAAATAGGTAGTTGAGTACCTAAAAATGACTTTTGGTAAAACTCATGAGCAAATTACGAGGCACCTGTAGTTCAAATCTTTTCTTAGACAACAAATTGTTTATTTGTGCATATCACATGTCCTAGCATATTTAAAAAATTAAGACCCCAAGTTTTGCAACATGTCTGTGGTAGGGTCTTAAAAAAACATTTCTTACACTCCGAAAATGGAAAATGGTTTATTTATTCAGGTAAAAAAAAACTTCATTCGTTAACAGTGTCCGTGTTTCCAAGATGCATGTTTGTGTGCAATATGGGCCCATTATAACAAACTATGTCATGTATTTGGCCATAACACCCGTCGGTTCAACCGAAACCCTATAATGTTAGAAGGAGATAACAAGTTTCTGTAAACACTTTTTCAAAAGAACCGTCGTATTCCAAGTTTATTATTTTTGGTGGATATCAGGATATATGTAATGACACCACGCGAAGGTCTCGCGTTATTTAGGGTCTTTTTAAATTTTCTGGAATTTTCTCAGCCCGTTTTACGAGAAAGTCAAGACGGAGGGCATGACCGTTTGTAGCTAGGGGTTGTATATTCGGCAATTCACTGTGGATCTCTATTGAAATAGTTAGTTGAGTACCTAAAAATGATTTTTTTCCAAAATTCATGAGCAAATTACGAGGCACCTGTAGTTCAAATTTGTCTCGTTTCCAGCTGACTCGGCAGAAACTTGTGATTTTCAAAACAGGTGTATGGAAATCTTCTCTTAGACAACAAATTGTTTATTTGTGCATATCACATGTCCTAACATGTTTAAGAAATTAAGCCCCCAAGTTTTGCAACATGTTTGTGCTAGGTCATTCACAAAAAAATCCATTTCTAACACTCCGAAAATGGAAAATGGTTTTTTTTCAGGTAAAAAAAATCCCTTCGTCAACATTGTCCGTGCTTCGAAGATGCATGTTTGTGTGCAATATGGGCTCATTATAACAAACTATGCCATTATCGTGGTGTGGAAAAGACAGATGCCATGTGATGGCTAATATTTGGGGCCGATGGATGCTGTAGGTATCCGGGGAGGGATCGCACGCCTAACTGGCGCGCTGAGAACATGCAAACAACACAATCTACCCAGGTTCGGGGCCCTCGTGTGGAGGTAACACTCATACTCCCGCCTCTCTCTATGTGTAATAGCGTGACGAGTACAAGAGTTCCTCTCTCTCTACTTCTTTCTCTCTGTGAGTAGCTATGCCTCTGTATTCAATCCACCAAGTGTACGACCCTCACGCAGGAGGGGGTAGGCCACCTTATATACTGGTGGCCACCTACTATTTTACAGATAAAAGTACAGACTAGACAATTCCACTGTGTAGTAGTGCACGCCTCCGTGTCTTCGCTGACAGCGTCGCCGAAAGTCTCTGTGGTAGGCCACTGACATGTCTTGTCCCCCTTGTCAGAGCCAGGACTTGACACCGCCCATACCATACTGCACCCACGTCTGGATACGCATTACCACATACCTAGTTAATTAAACCGCACGCCTGTACGGGTCCAGGATACGTGGGATTCACGTCAATGGCTCCATTGACTTTGCCTCCGGGTAGGAGAGCAGCTACCTCTAATCGGATCATCCAAGTTCTACTCGGTTGACCCAGACAGATGCTTGAATCTCCCATTGGTATCTTGTTCTTCCTACCGGATAGAATCAACCGGATACCACCCAACCGGGTACCAGCCTATCCGGCACGTACCTACTGGGTACAGCCGAACTCGGTAAGCCGTATCTTGAACTCCAATTACCATATGCCTTACCCCTACTCGGGGGGTAACCCCCCGACATTAGTCCCCGAAGCTGGTAGAGTCCGGCGAACTCGGACGCTGGGCCCTTGATGGAGGGATAATAACCCGGTAGGCCAACTCCAAGGTATAACCCGGCCCAAAGGACGCTGCGTAAGATCCGGCTAAGGATAAAGAAACTTCTGGAAGGCCCAAGTTTGTAGGCCTCGTAACCCGGATTGTGGGTTACGGTAAAGGAAAGTTAGAGTTTGTATGCGGTGTCCGGGTAGGATTCAGGGTGCACCTTGGAGAGTAAGCCAGGAGGTACGGGTGCTTTATAAACCGACCCCTAGGTCTAGTTGAGAGAGATCTAAGAACCCTAGCAGCATCGCTTGGTGTCGAACATCCAGTGTATACGAGAGATCGAGTTAATATATTTAGATCGGAGACTCGGCGACTTGATTGCCGGCTACCAGATCGAGTTCCATCATGTTTTCCTCTGAGCTAAACCCTCTCCCAAACGCCTGTGTCGTCTTGCCCCAAGATCAGTTACCCCCGGTAACGTCTGCCGTGATTATCCCACGACAGTTGGCGCCCACCGTGTGGCCTGCGTCCAAAGGTGTTTACATCACGGGAGAAGCTCGGAAGAACATGGAGAATCTTGTCGTCGGCGAGATCTACATCGACCACAAAGGAGAAAAGACGGTGGACGATTCCGGCTGGGGGCCAGAGTCGGATCACCTCGAATCCGGATCCCTCGTGACAATCGGCCGGATCAGCGTCTTCATCGGTATGGTACGTACGCCTGATTTAAAAGGAAAATATCATGTGCATACTACAGGAACTTCTAACAGGGACAAAAAGATACTCAAGCAAGCTGTGAACTCGGTTTCCTCGGCTGTTCCGGGACACCTGAGATGGGCGGAACAAGAGATAACATGGAGCAGAAGATTTCACCCGGAAAGAATAGAGCACCCGGGAGTCTTAGCATTGGTAGTCGCACCACATGTTAATGGTTACGAGTTAAAAAGGGTCCTGATGGACGGTGGAAGTAGCATCAATATCTTGTACTGGGAAACTTTTTCACGCATGGGTCTCAAGGAGTCCCAGCTGCAGAAAAGCTCAACAATTTTTCATGGAATAGTGCCGGGTCACTCGGCATGTCCCGAGGGGAAAATCGCATTGGAGGTAGCTTTCGGAGAATCAACGGATAATTATCGAGTTGAGTGCCTCACGTTCGAGGTGGTCAAATTGCGCAGTCCTTATCACGCACTATTTGGAAGACCGGCTTACGCCAAATTCATGGCCAGGCCGTGTTATGTGTATCTGCAACTGAAGATTCCAGGTCCTAAGCAAACCATCACCATACATGGAAGCCGGGATATAGCGGCCGAGTGCGACGAAGGAGATTCGGTAATGGCCGAGCAGGCTTGCAGAAAAGAGGAACTCAAGTATTATCGGTCTCAAGTAGACCCGGAGGACAGGACCGCATTGAAAAGGCCGAATACTGAGGACGAAAGAGCAAAATTCAAGGCAGCACAGGACACCAAGATGATAGATTTTGTCGAAGGTGATCCCACTAAGCAATTTACCATAGGGTCTAACTTGGACAGCGAGCAGGAGAAAGCACTTGTGGAGTTTATTCGTTCTAATGCGGACGTATTCGCCTGGACGCCTAGCGATATGCCGGGTATCCCTACAGAGTTGGCAGAGCACAGTTTGCATGTAGATCCCAAGTCCAGACCTGTGAAGCAGGGCTTGAGAAAGATGAACGAGGAAAGAAGGAAAGCTATAGGTGAAGAAATTGCTCGGTTATTGACAGCCGGCTTCATCATGGAAGTATTTCACCCGGATTGGTTGGCAAATCCGGTGCTAGTGATGAAAAAGACCAATGAGTGGAGGATGTGCATTGATTTTACGAGTCTCAACAAGCATTGCCCAAAGGATCCGTTCGCACTACCAAGGATAGATCAAATCATAGATGCAGTGGCTGGGAGTGACCTATTATGCTTTCTGGACGCTTATTCCGGATATCATTAGATTAAACTCAAGAGGGAGGATTGGGAGAAAACATCGTTTATAACTCCTTTTGGGGCCTTTTGTTACAAAACCATGACGTTTGGGTTGAAGAACGCTGGCGCAACTTATCAACGGTGTATTCAGAAGTGCTTCGAGGACCAAATTGGAAGCAACGTCCATGCTTATGTGGATGATGTGGTTATCAAGACCAGGAAGGCAGAAACATTTATCGATGATCTAAAGGAGACGTTCAAGAACTTAAGGAGGTATCAGATGAAGCTTAACCCGACAAAGTGCGTATTCGAAGTTCCAGCCGGGAAATTACTTGGCTTTATCGTTTCCGAGAGAGGAATTGAAGCAAACCCGGACAAAATCAAAGCTATCCAAAGTCTGAAAAAGCCGGAAAATTTGAAGCATGTTCAAAAGCTCACGGGTTGCGTAGCAGCCTTGAGCCGATTTATATCAAGACTCGGAGAAAAGGCAATACCCTTGAACCGGCTCTTGAGGAAATCCGACAAATTTGTATGGGATCAAGAGGCGGATGAGGCGTTCGAGGCACTAAAGAAGCACACCAGTGCTAGCGGCCCCGGGTCCTAAAGAGCCCATGTTGCTATATGTAGCAGCTGGACCCCGAGCCGTCAGTGCAGTAGTGGTTGTGGAGCGTAAAGAGGATGGGAAAGGTTATCTAGTCCAGAGACCGGTTTATTATGTCAGTGAAGTATTATCAGAGGCAAAGCAGCGCTATCCGCATTTGCAAAAGCTGGTTTTCGGGGTCTTTATGGCCAGCCGGAAACTGACGCCGTATTTCCAGGAACACCCCATAACAGTGGTTAGCTCAATACTAATGTCGGATATCATTAGAAACTCGGATGCAACCGGAAGAATAGCCAAATGGGCGATAGAAATGGGGGATTATCACATCAGCTACGAGCCCAGGTCAGCAATCAAATCTCAGGCTTTGGTTGATTTCGTTAATGATTGGACACACACATGCATGACTACCACGGTTCGAAACTCCGAGTCATGGATCATGCACTTCGATGGATCAAAGCAGTATGAGGGATCAGGAGCTGGGGTGGTGCTAACATCACCCAAAGGAGACAAATTGAGTTACGTACTACAAATTCACTTTGACTGTTCCAATAACGTGGCCGAGTATGAGGCCCTATTGCATGGCTTAAAGGTAGCCAAGGAGATGAACATCAAGAGGATACGATGCTTCGGAGATTCAGACCTTGTGGTACAGCAGGTGTCAGGAACTTGTGATAGAAAGGACGCAACTATGGCAGCATACCGCAGGGAAGTTGATAGGGTTGCGGGATGTTTTTTCGGGTATGAGGTGGAGCATATATATAGAAGAAAGAATGAGGCAGCCGACGCCCTCGCTAGACTCGGCTCGCGCAGAGAGCCGGTCCCACCCAACGTTTTCCTGGACGAATTATGGCGACCATCAGTTAAAACCGAGTCAGAGGAGGAATTGGCAAGTCAAGACCCGGATTTAGGACTCGTGGCCACTGTACGCACTATTCCAGAGTGGACAGAACCATTTTTGGCCTACCTATCACGAGGCGAGTTACCACAGCAAGAAGTATTAGCAAGGCAAATTTTGCGGCGAGCAAAGGGATATTCTAGCATCAACGGGGAGTTATACAAGAGAAGCACCACGGGGGTCTTTTTGCGTTGCGTGGCACCAGAAGAAGGCCGGCAGATTCTCAAGGAAATCCATGAAGGCGATTGCGGGCATCATGCATCCACAAGATCCCTTGTGGCCAAGGCTTATCGACACGGATTTTTCTGGCTCACGGCTCTAGCAGATACGGAACGATTAGTAGCAAGGTGTGACGGATGTCAAAGGTACGCTCGCCAAACCCATGTGTCGGCTATGGAATTACGGACCATCCCGTTAACTTGGCCGTTCGCTGTCTGGGGGATGGACATGGTTGGCCCCTTTCATATGTCACCTTGCAAGAAGACACATCTTTTAGTGGCTATTGATAAGTTTACCAAGTGGGTTGAGGTTATGCCAGTTACTAATTGCGAAGCAGCTACAACAGTCAAGTTCCTGAAAAGAATTATCTACCGGTTTGGGTATCCCCACAGCATAATTACCGACAATGGAACCAACATGTCCCTTGGTGAGATGGAAAAGTTCTGTGGCAACAATGGAATCCGGCTTGATGTAGCATCAGTGGCTCATCCATAGGCCAACGGACAAGTGGAGAGGGCAAACCAAGAATTGCTTCGCGGGTTGAAACCACGATTGCGGGTCCCCTGTATCAGGGCTGCTGGCGCATGGGTCGAAGAACTTCCTTCCGTGGTTTGGGGTATCAACACTACACCTAACAGATCCACTCAGATGACACCCTTCTTCATGGTCTATGGTGCGGAAGCAGTGTTACCGAGTGACATTATCCATGATTCACCGCGAGTATCAGCTTACGTTGAAGTGGAGAACGAAAAGACCCGGCAGGACGCTGTAGATATGTTAGAAGAACAAAGGGAACAAGCCCTAGAGAGATCAGCCATTTATCAGCAAGGTTTACGGAGGTATCATAGCCGGCGCGTGAAAACCCGGGTCTTCCAGGAAGGAGACCTGGTTCTGCGCCTGGTACAGTCAAACGAAGGAAAACACAAATTATCACCACCATGGGAAGGACCGTTTATCATAAGCCGGAATCTGCATAATGGATCGTATTACTTGGTAGATGCAAGGGAGGAGTCGGCTACAGTTAATGACACCGCTCATACCACTTCATCTATGCAAGAAAGAGACAGGCCATGGAACGTGGCTCAGCTACGTCCATATTATACTTAGTAAAGACTATATTGGCAAGAGGAATTGCACGATGTAACAGGCAGCAGGTTTCAGACGTACTCTTTTCCTATTCAGGGCACCCTTGGGGACTGGATGGATTTTTAATGAGGCGGCTTGCTGACCTAACTTTTTCATATCAAGTAAAGAGATAGTTATTCTTATGTTCTTCAGTCTCAGTACGTTGCATATATTCAGGTCTTGGGGGCTGATTGCTTGAATAGCAAAATTGCAAACTCAAAGACCCGGCCTTGATGCCTATGAGTTATGAGGGCCGATTACTCGCAAACGAGTACGGCTGCAATCTTATAACCGGACAAAGGAGCCAAATTTTCTTGACTTTTCTTACTTAAGCTCGATGTGACTCGCACTAAAATGGCATGATTTGCTCGCTTACGATTACAATCAGCCATGAAGCCCAATGGGACTTGGTTGACCCTGTCTTCGTACATATGTAACAACATGATATCCATGCGAAAGCCGGCTTATAGTACAAGATAGTCAAAAGGGTCATCTAAACCACAAGTTATGCAGAGTACAGGGCTAATAGCCAGACACTCAACGATTATTAAGCATAACTTCAGAACCTATGTGAAACGGCTCTGGACTTTTTGGATTTAGCAGCAAACAATGCGTTCTCCTTGAAAAATCACGTATCCCCAACTCAGAAATCCGGGTCTTGGGGACTCGGGATCTTGAGAAAGAGAAAAATTGCTTAGTTGTTAAAACCCAAAAAGTCCAAACATCCGAGTCTTGGGGGCTTGAGGACTTCGAAGCAAGTCCGCTTGTCAACACCCATGAAACCCGGAAACCGAGTCTCACAAAAGGAACAATAAAGAAAGTCGGATATCTAGAGCAAATGAGTTCAAAAGTGAATAAATTTAAAAGCTCTGAAGAGGCATAGAGTATATCAAGACCTTAGCGTGCATTACAAAATCCCGGTAAATGATATCAAAGGTGCACAGGCGCACCATCCAAAAAATAATTGTTTGAACGGCACATCAGCCGACTGACGCATGAGAAGTGGCATGAAGGAGCAGGTATCACTCGGCATTCTAAGCCGCGGCGTCCATCTTCGCCTTACCCTTTCCATCACTTGGGGTAGCAGCAGCACCCGGATCAGCAGTGCCGGCTCGCGCAGGAGGAGGAACGACTGGTGTGGAGGTAGCGGGCGCAGAGTTGGCTTCAGCCTTCTTTTTGGCAGCCTCCTCCCTCAACTTAGCAGCTTCCTCCTTCCATCGGGCAAGCATGTCATACGGTTCGGGAAGATCCGATTTAACAGCTTCACCAGCAACATCATAAGCAGGAACGAGGGAATCGACATCTAAGCCGTCAGCAATCACGCTGGCCGGGTAACGGACCTCCTTCTGGACGGCCTGGAAATCCTTCACGGAGAACTTGAACCCATCAAGCTTGTATTCCGGGAAACCGCCCATAAGCTTGGCTAGCTCGAGCTTAGGGAAGTAAGCCTTGGCAAGCGCAAGACCCCGGGTTACTCCAACCCGGCAGGACGAGCGTTTCCAGTGCCAAATCCACTCGGGGATAGTGGAGCAAGCGTCTAGCATTCTCTTCAGGTCGCCATGCCCTTTACCCGACCACCGTATTTCTTGAAGGATCCATTTGGTTCCGGCGCATAGCTGCCGGATAACACTCTTGATAGTTTTCAGCCTGGCAATGTCACCTTCGTCCGGCATCACTTCATCCGGACCTGCAGAAATGGAAACATGAGTCAGGAAACTCCGGCTATTTATCAAAAGGATAACCCGGATCAAGAAACGTACCAAGCAAAGCACGATACGTATCAGCAATTTGAACAGAAAGGCTCGTTAGATCATCTTCTGCTGTGTGAGCCCTCCTCCTATACTTCTTCATTATCGTCCTACTCCTCCTGGCCTCAGCCTCGGCAGCCTCACGCAGAGCCACCTCCTTTTCAATGAACTTGGTGGCCTCTGCCAGTTTCTCCTCAGATTGAGTCACGAAGGACTGCATGGATGCAAGGAAGGATTAGCCGGGTAAAGGGGCAAGTTATCAGTCGCCTATATCGTAAAGCTCCAAGCAAATTGTGAATCAATTCACTCGGAACTTGGGGACTGGATAAGGACACAAGCAATATTAGTCGGGTTTACCTCGTGTTTGGCTATTAAAGCCTCCAAGATGTTTTCTTCATTAGCCCTCAAAGCACGCAGGGTTTCGAGCATCTGGGCAAACGTCAGGTCCTCGGGTCGGACACCGGAAGAGCCGGCAGCCTGGTCGCCTGATGGGGGAGCTCTCCCCGCCCTTGGGGTCGAGACCCGGACAGTCTGAGTATCCGGGTTGGGAGAACCCATCCTCGTGTCCGGAACCTCGATCTCCTCGTCCACTGGTTCGGATGAAGCAGGAGACCCGGCGGCTTGGTGAGGTGGATCGCCCAAGGGGCCTTGTTCCTGGTTGTTCTCAATATCACCGCCAGTCGCGGCATCTACGTTCTCAGTCGGCTCCTCTGTCGGACGGTTGTCCGTCGCCACATTCTCCGGGTCACTAACGGTGGCTTGAGCGCTAAAAGAAAGATGAGAGGAGGCAGTTAGCAATGGTGATTGAAAATTGTCAGGCATCAAAAGATGTCATATAGCAAAAACTTACCCGGTATTCACTGCGTAATCCGGCGGGAGCTCGCTGCTGGAAGCAGACGAAGATGTCAAAGGGACTGATAGCAGAACCCGGAATTGCCCGGCACGTGGATGGTTAGGAGAAGGGCGGCGCTGAGGAGAACTGGAAGGATGGGGCGGAGGAGCACTGGCACGATGGACGGGGGAGGTGGAGATACCCGGGTTAAGAGGATCCTCACCCGGGGAACTCCGAGTCACTCTGCGCTTGGCTGGAAGAGAATCCTTCAAGTACGACGAGTTCGATAATTGATGATTAAGTTGTCGCATGGCATCGAAGGAGTAAGGTTCAGAGGATATAGAAAAGAAAGGAACCTTGGACACTACCCCTCTGGCCTTCCTCTTAGCCCCAACTGTTGTTTCTTGATCAGATTCGGTAGCTTCCGGGTCATCTTCATCCTTCTCATCTTCGTCCTCCAGCCCTGCGAACCGAGTATGTATCCGTGGAAAGATTAAATGGGAGGAAAATGGTGCAAGTAAAGATAATACAAGATCCGGTGAATACCTTCATCACCGTCAACCGGCTCGTCTTCGTCTTCCGGGTCTCTGGAAGGGGGGAGGTCTCAACTGTCCAGAAAGGGTCACCGGCCTGAGACAGAAAGATGAAAATAAGAGTTGGGAGCAGTATCGAGTCAAGATGAAGAAATAAACTTATGAGTATCGGGTCTTACCGCTGGGGCCGGGTTTTCCCGAGTAAACGGAGGTAACTCGGTGATGTTTTTTATCACCTCCAGTTTCTCCGTCAAGAAACCCTTTATGGTTTTGTTGGTATCCCCGGCTGCAAAGCTCTTGGTGGAATATCGGAGTGCGTCTGTGGTGTGCCCCGAGTATTCGCACATCAATTTAGTGCGGATAGAGTTAGGTTGGATCCGGAAGTCAACCCAAGTTTTCACTAAGTTGAGCCCAATAAGGCCTTGGGCAGAGAGAACGGCTATCTTAGCTATCAAAGGTATGATTGCCTCCCTGTCCGAGTCAGGGGCGAAATCATTGAAATTCTCGGAAGTGTCTAGGAGGCCCTCCGAGTAACCCGGCAAACTCTTCTCGCCGGGTGGAGAAGTGTCGTGACAGTAGAAGAAGGATAATTGCTAGTGTTTAACATGGGAGTTCAGATTAAGGGTTGGCATTGGGGAGTTTTTGCGGCGTTGGATGGATACACCGCCGCATGTGAGAAGTGCTCCATCGCCGCTTTCGCGGCACGGCTTGCACTGGAAAAGTTCAATAAAAAGAGCCAAACTTGGCGGAGTGCACAAGTATGACTCGGATAGGACTATAAAGTGAGTAATATTCAACATAGAGTTAGGCTCTATGTCAAATATCCTGAGGCCATAATGGCTCAGGACCTCACGGAAGAAAGGGTGACCCGGAGGACGGAATCCCCGGGTCACGTGCTCCACGAAACAGATTACCTCGCCGTCGGTGGGTGTGGGCCGGGTCTCGTCACCCGGCGCCCTCCAGCGAATGTCCTTCTGAGGGGGGAGAACCCCCAACTCGGCCAGCTCTTCCAGCTTGGCCTTTGTGACTGTGGATCGCCCCCAATTGGCGGATATGGATTGGGTTGCCTTCGCCTGGGCCGGCTGTTTCCCTTGCCTTTTGGGAGCCATGGGATCAACCTGCAAACACAAGGAAGAAAGATACAGGAAATAAGACTCGGGAATATTAGGTTATCCAAGCATGCACCTGGAGTATCAAGAAAGTATGAAAACTAAGAACTATCCGGGTATCACATCACGGAGTGGAGGTTGCGAGTTATCCGGGTATTAAGTACAACTCTAGAAATTATTGTTCACTTACGTATTGAAAAGTGTCTGAGGAAGACGGATGGTTGCCCATGTATCTACTGCAAGCAAAAGAGCCGGAAAAGGGGGATTTTCCGGGTGTCAATGATATGCGCGGAAAGTTGGGATGAAATGGATCTAGATTGGAAAACTTGCTAACGATTCTACGAAGAAATTGGTGATCAATAATGGTAGGAGGGTGGTGTGTGATCATCAAATAGGTTATTAAAGGAGCTGGCAAGCATCTAAGCCATCTAATCCGGTGTGGCGGGAGAAACGGCCCGCGGGTTGACCAAGATCCAATCCAGGATGAATCATAAAATTGTGGGGCTAAATTAACAAGTACAAGGAACTTACGGGGAGATACTGGAAGCCTAATGCGATGGCTGCGGGCGGCGTGGTCTGAATGCCCCTTTGCGGTTCTTGGAGAGCAGGACGAGGGCGCGGGGATGGAGCTTGGTGGCGGCGCGGATGGCTTGAGAACGAACACGGCCGATGGTGGCTTTGTTCCGGTGGCGAGCTCTAGATTCTTGCGGTGGCATTGCGAGAGCGCAAGGTGTGAGGAAGGGAGGGATAAGTTGGAGTGAGGCGTCGGATTCTAGGTTATCCTTTGAGCGCTATTTATAAGGTGAGGATGAACCTATTCTAACGGCCAGAAGCCAGAAATTATGGGGTAATGGCTATCCATGCGGATTTTGCGAGATATGCTTCAGGTATTGAGCGAGGTATCCGGGCAAAAAAGAGAAAGAGATCCACTCCGTGAAATCAGGGTCAATTATCGAGTAAAAGTATAGAATCTTGACGTTTTTATCAGGGTTTTGACCCGGAAATCTGAGCAGTGTGCTTGGAGGAAAGCCGGGTTACTATATGGCCACCATGGAGTTAGGCCTAGCTATCTATCAAAGCACCTTAACCCGGCCTCCATACACTTGTGCGTTTGATATCTTTGCAGGGAATAGCAAGCGCTTCAAGGAAGGATCCGTGAAGCCCAAGCTATTCTGGGGACTACTGATGGAGGGATAATAAACCGGTAGGCCAACTCCAAGGTATAACCCGGCCCAAAGGACGCTGCGTAAGATCCGGCTAAGGATAAAGAAACTTCTGGAAGGCCCAAGTTTGTAGGCCTCGTAACCCGGATTGTGGGTTACGGTAAAGGAAAGTTAGAGTTTGTATGCGGTGTCCGGGTAGGATTCAGGGTGCGCCTTGGAGAGTAAGCCAGGGGGTACGGGTGCTTTATAAACCGACCCCTAGGTCTAGTTGAGAGAGATCTAAGAACCCTAGCAGCATCGCTTGGTGTCGAGCATCCAGTGTATACGAGAGAACGAGTTAATATATTAAGATCGGAGACTCGGCGACTTGATTGCCGGCTACCAGATCGAGTTCCATCATGTTTTCCTCTGAGCTAAACCCTCTCCCAAACGCCTCTGTCGTCTTGCCCCAAGATCAGTTACCCCCGGTAACGTCTGCCGTGATTATCCCACGACAGCCCTGTCAGCTTAAACCAAAAAACCTCCTTGGTACTATTGGTCGAGTTGCACCTCTACTCGGCAGAGCATATCATGAACTCGGACCTACTCCAATGTTTCATGTGGAGTTTTCTTCTCCGAACCGGATATACCCATCTGGTTTTTATTTTGTCGAGATCCCAACACTTAGCAAATATTCAAAACCTTTGCTCCTCGAAACTGAGCGTTTTGCTACCTTCGCGTGTAAGGCTCAACACATGGCGCCAGTAGAAAGCCCACGTCGCCTCGGGTCTGGTGCAACTGCGCGGTACGCGCTCCACCTGCGCCTATCTCTGCACCCTGGGCCCACGTGCCGTTGCGTCGCTTCACGCAGAGTACTTGAGTACCCACGTCGCGTGACGTGGGATTGACTACGTCCGTTACGCGTGATATAATCGCTTCGTGCGTTTCTAATGGACACAATAACTCCCCACGTACACACAACCTCTGTCACGATCAATCCTAGGAAATAACTGCGCTTTGGGGGGTATAAGTACCCACGCGCCGCCCGTTGCCTCGACTTCTTTGTCATTTGCCTTCACACCTTTCCCCTTCCTCGCGCAGCACTCACTCAGAGCACTCCGCTCCTCAGCAAATCCACCGCTCGCCGTCGCGCCGTACGCAGAGAGGACACCGGATTCATCCCCGTGCGCCACCGCCTGCCGGAGTGCGCCTGAGGGCCTCAAGGTTTCCACTGCCCGACGCGGCCTTCCTCGACCTCGCGCCGCCGTCGACCTTCGATTGCGCCGCTCCTTCTCCGTCTTCTTCTCCAAGATCCTTCTCGCTGGAGTTACTCGATGGCGCTCGAGCCCACGGCGGATCTGAACCTGGAGGGTCCAGCCTCCACCCGCGCCAATTGGGAGGGGTCGTATGTGACAACCAGTGACTGGTCAACACCCGCCGGGTACCGGCAGGAGTCATCTTCTGGCCTCTCGGCCCCGAGCTAGAGCCAACTCCCGAGCCCGGTGAGTATGTTGTCTTTCTAAGCCATTTCGAACGCGGCTTCGGCCTTCCCAACTCAAAATTCATGCAAGACTTCCTCCGCCACTTCGTCCTTCAATCCCATCATATTCTGGCTAACGCCGTAGCTATGCTATCCACTTTTGTCGCCTGCTGCGAAGCATATCTCGGTGTCTGCCCCACGGTAGACATCTGGGCGAAATACTTCCACTTCCGCCAGTAGGTTCTCCCAAATAAAGCCAACCCGAAAGGGCCCAAGATCATGACCCAGACCGGAACGGCCATGATCATTTCCCGGCATCCCTGCGCCTATCCTCGAGTTCTAGGACTAGACACCAGCCAAAAAGGGCAAAGGGTTGTTCTTCTACATGAAGAACCCGGCTCCGGAAGAAGGCGCAGAGCCAGTTGACCTCATCAAATTTACCTGCCTTCGAGAATGCCCTCCCCCCACACCGATATGAGGAACTGGGGATATCATCCGAAAAGGAACGTGCCGGATGTGAACCATGCTGATGACCGATTGAAGAAGTTGGTTGAGCTGGGACTCCGCCCGGATGACTTGATCGATGCCTGGGTGAGCTTCCGGGTTCTCCCTCTCCAACACCGAGCGCACAAGATGTGCTTCATGGGCGGGGCCCATGACTGCACCCGTACAACTACATTCGAGCTCACCAAGGAGGAAGTGGCGATCTGGGCCCGCTCCATCCTCAAGGCCACTCTTTCGGACACCTAGTTCTACGGTCTCGCGCCGTTCAACCGGGATCAGCCAGCCCCCAAAGTAAGTTTCCTTCTGCACACACTTAGTGTATCTTACTTGCTGTCTTTCATGCTTCACCGAGTAGCCTTTACCTTGGAATCTCTGTTTTAGACTTAGCCATTTATGCTTTGTTTACATGCTATACCGAATAGGATCTCAACCCGGTTCCCTCTGAAAGTAGTTAGCTTTGTACGCATTGTGCTTGCGTGCTGTACCGAGTAGAGTCTCAACCCGGTTCCCTCTGATAGGACTTAGCTTTGTATGCTTTATGCTTGCGTGCTGTACTGAGTAGAGTCTCAACCCGGTTTTCCTAAGTACTCTCAGTTCCTTATGCTCTGGGTTTGCATCTTCAGGTTATTCCTCGCCAGAAGGTGGAAGATAAGGCCATCTTCGAGCATAATTGGGAGGCGGACCGAACCGAGGATGATGCAGAGAAATTTGATGTCCAGGACACACTCTGCATTCTACTCGCCGGCCAAGATGGTAAGTCCCGGGTCTCAACCTCAATCCAGGACTGGTCCGAGGATGATGAAGGTGACGGAGACCACCATTGCACGCACTTTAGTATATTCTGGCGTCCTCTCTTACTCATATTTGCATTTGTTCTTCTTGTTCGCAGATGAGGTGGAGGAGGAAGAACCAATCGACACGCAGCCCGTGTCAATGGCCGCCCCCTCCGGATTGAAGAAGAAGCCCGGCAGTGGTGCCACAGATGAAAGTAAAGTATAGGCACCTAGAGGGGGGGGTGAATAGGTGCTACGGCAAATTTTAATTTTTCTCAAATTTAGGCTTGACAAGAAAGGTAAATTCTCTAGATAGTGCAACTAGTGATGAATTTACCTATATGAAAAGACAAGCAATCAAAGCAACAAGTACAAGTAAGTAAAGAGAGGGAGGAACGAGGTAACCGATGGAAGCACACGGAGACACGATGTATTTCCGAGTTCCTCCTTTTTAGGGGAGTACGTCTCGTTGGAGGGGTGTGAGCTCGCCACAAAGGCCTACTCAACGCCACTAAGGCTTCACCCTATTCTCCGATGAACTTCGCCACAAAGGCCTAGTTCACCTTCCACTATAGAACCCCTTTGAGGCGGGGATCAAATCCTTTACAAACACCTTGGGGCACACACCCACAACTTAATTGGGGGCTCCCAACACTTCTTGAATCACCAACAAGAAACAAGATGCCTAGGTTCTCCACAAGAGGAAACCCTAGGCAAGATCCCTCTAGCTAGAGAGGGGGAAATGAAGAACGGGTCGGTGAAGATGTAGATCGGGGCCTTCTCCTTCAATCCTCCAAAGATCTTCAAGATTGGGTGGAGGGATCGGGAGTTATGAGGGATTTGGTGAGTTCTTAAATGCTCATCAATGCTAAGGGGAAGAACTAGATCTTGAGGAAGAAGAGGAGGGGTATTTATAGTCCCTCCTCACAACTAGTCGTTGTGCAGGAAAAAAGGTACCGGAATATCCGGTCCAAGTTTGGACCGGAATATCAGGTCAGTTTGCTCCACGCAGATCTGCAGTGCTGGACCGGATTATCCGGTTGATCTGAAATAATCCGGTACAAATAATCCGGTAGATGCCAGTACGCAAATCTTCTAGTCCTTAGCCATTTTCCACTTCTTCAACTGCAACCGGAATATCCGGTATTGATATGAAATATCCGGTACAAATAATCCGGTTGACTCCACTAGCTCCAAGCTTCCAGTCCTTAGCCATTTTTCGCAGCAACCGGAATATCCGGTCGAGGATGAATAATCCGGTCCGAATAATCCGGTTGACTCCAGTAGCTCCAAGCTTCCGGTCCTTAGCCATTTTTCGCAGCAACCGGAATATCCGGTCCAGGATGAATAATCCGGTCCGAATAATCCGGTTGACTCCAGTAGCTCCAAGCTTTCGGTCCTTAGCCATTTTTCGCAGCAACCGGAATATCCGGTCCAGGATGAATAATCCGGTCCGAATAATCCGGTTGAGTTCTGTCCCAAAAACCTCAGGCCAAACTTCACCGACTTTTAGGTGATCGATGCCGATGTTAAGTATAACACCTGCACACTAAACACCTCGATAAATAATGTACTTAGTATTGTTAACTAACACACAAAACACTGGGAAAACGAAATGCACTTTCAATCTCCCCCTTTTTGGTGTTAGATGACAATACTAAGATTTGCAATAAACCTTGACAGTAATCATGCTTGAAACAAGATGGAAATCTCTCCCCCTATCTCTATGCATATCTTTTGTTTGCCTCAAACGCAAATGGATGCAATGATGTATAGGGAGAAATTTTCAACAAGTAGCAAACATGACAATGAGACAACATCACCAATATGTTGAGTGTAAAGAAGTATATACCTTGTGCGAGAATGATATATCCAAGAATAACCAAGCACAACCATAGATAATCTCCTCAACATATACGATAGATAACCATCACACCATAAATAGATAAACCATGATAATATCCAGATAACCAACATAGTCACACACATAATAGCACACATAGTTTTAAACGACACAATAAACGACATAAGTTCACAAGCACGACAAATGAAGATAAAATGGACACAAGCTCTCAAAGGAAGGATAAAAGCAAATGCTTGTGCCCGAACCCATGCAAATCCCGTAGTCTATAATAGCTACTTCTCCCCCTTTGGCATCGAGACACCAAAAAGGAGGGAAATAGCTAATCTAACGTCCCAGACACGGTCTAAGCATCCGACTCGCCTCCAGACTCCTGCTCATCATCAGACTCCTCCTCATCAGCAGCCGCATCATGAGCTCGAGTAGCAGTCTCCTGAGTAGACCTTAGAGCCGCCTCAATGCTCTCCCAAGGAGTGGAATCCCCAGCAGACCAAGCAGAGTAGGACTGAGCAGCAATAGGAGCAGGTACATCACCAGTGCCACCACTCATGTGATGGATAATCTGCCGCTGAGAGCTAGCCAAGTCAGTGTCCCTGCGATACGCCCTGTACTGTTCCTTGTGAATGTCCACCTTCATGCAGAGCACGTTGCGCTGAAACCAGGAGAGCTTCCTGATGTGGCGCAAGGTGGTAATATCAGACACGGGCGCCCTGGGAGCAGACTGAGAGCCAGAAGGACCACCCATAGAGGAACCACCCTCAAATGGAGCACTCTGAGAAGCAGCCGCAGTCTTCAGCTTCCTCTTGACATACAGCTTCCTGACCTTGTGCTCAACCATGGGTAACTCGGTGTACTCCTTCCTCATCTCATACTTGATAAGCATCATGATATAGGGAGCATAGGGAATGGTGTAGCCACCAATCATAGCAGCATAAAGCTCATGAAAGATGATGTCCATCACATCCACAGTATAGGAGACAGACGGGTCCTCTTCCTCCATACACTCCTTAGCCAGAATCAGAAGGTTGCACAGAGGAGTGGTGAGGGCATCGTTGTTACCTCCACTCGGCACAAGGAAAGCTCTGAAGATACGAACCAGCTGATCATAAAGTGGAAGAAGTCCCTCAAGTCCCCCAACAGTGAAACCAGGGGCATATAGCTCAGCCATGGACACCTCCCTCCTCGGCCTATCAACCTCATGGACGCGGCGACCAAGAGGAGGGTGCTCGCTGTAAGAGTATCCAAGACGCCGAGCAAACCTCTCAAAAGATGCTTCACAAGGTGTGTCCTCAGACATCCACTTGAGATGGGTCACAATATCTCCATTGGAGAACACGAGGGTGGACATAAACTGCATCACAAGCTGCGTGTTGTAGTTTCACTGAGTCTCCATAAGCTTCACCAGACCGAAACGCTTAACAACACTGGCTGCATCAGCAAATTCCTCATTGGCCTTGAGAGCGGCATGGTCAAATGGATGCATAGGGCGGCACGGATAGCGGTAGTCACAATAGATGTCAGCATAAATATAGGACTGCTCCAGATTCCAGAATCGAGAATCAATATTTGCAACCCTCGGAGAAAGATAGGCATCCTGCTTTCTGAGCTCATTGAAATCCTGAGTAGGAATGTCGGTCTTATAGTTGAGCCGAGGTTTCCTCTTGTTACGGGTAGAAACTTGCTTCTTGTGCTTCGGAACGCTCCGTTCGTGGTCACCACCTGTGAAACAAGATAGTAGGGGGATAGCACAAGATGAGTACACTAGTGTCACACAACGGATACAATCATGCATAGAAACGATAGAGGAGATTCCAGGAAACAATCGAGGTAGAAATCTGGGAAAGATCAATTTGGGGCTGTCCTAAAACAGTACTGGACATAGCCGGATATTCCGGTTCAAAACTGAACCGGATATTCCGGTTACCCGGATATTCCGGTTCAGTCGTGGACCGGATATTCCGGTAGGTTGCGGATCAGCACAAAATCAATCTAAATCTCAGATTTCCACAGGGATTGCAAACAAGGAATCTAGTCTATGGTTTCTAGCATGTAGGGGGGTCCTCTTCGGAATGAAATCTACCAAGCATAGCCAACAAAACGCAAATCCATGGAAGGTAAGGTTATAGCACCAAGATTCAAGAGATTTGAACATTACCGGGATCCATGGAGAAAAATGCTTGGGTAGAAACGTTCCAAAACGCGAGGAGAACAAGATCCGGGCCAAAGCTCCAAGATCTCGCGGAGGAAACGGCCCGGGAGGCAAAGAATCACGGCGGCGGCGATTTGGTGGAGAGGAGCGGACGGGAAAAGGGCAAGAACTGCCCCTCCCCGTCGGGCCCCAGGCTTTATGAAGTGCGCCGAACCGGATATTCCGGTTCAAGTTTGAACCGGATATTCCGATACAGCCGGATATTCCGGTTCAAAACTGAACCGGAAATTCCGACTGCCTCCTGATTCGAAATTTCCTCGTTTTCAACGGACGACACTAGTGCTTAGAAAAGAAAGGCTTTTTGAGAGAAAGGCTTAGGATAGATTTCAAACTGAGACTAGTACTTATCCCTCTCAAGAGCAAGAAACAACCAACTAAAATACCAATTGAGTGGGATTTTCCTAGGAAGAACCACTTAGACGGGAAAAACACACTAAATGCAATGAAATGACAAGTAGAAAAACCCAACTAAGATCCAACTCTTCGAAATGAAGAGGTTGGTGGCCGAAGCCACCATGTAAGAGTTCTTGGTATGCAACCGCGAAGATATATCTTGGGGGCATTGCCAAAACTCAACATTGAAGCTCACAATTCAACATTAGAAAAAGAGAGATCACAATGAATTTTTGCTATGGGTATAATGGGGGGAGGGAGAACCCAATGTGTTAGGATAACACTCCCCCTATGTCCATGCCTACATCTAAACTCGAACACGTTTCATCTATAGGGGTGTGCGCAAGATAGTCAAGTCAAGCTCCTTGAATCAATCACATTTAGCTCATTCCTCAAGAACAAGAACCTTGCATCATCAAGTGGCTTCGTGAAAATATCCGCAAGATTGTCCTTGGTGGGCACATAACCGAGTGCAATGTCTCCTCTCGCCACGTGATCACGGATGAAGTGGTGGCGAATCTCAATGTGCTTCGTCCTTGTGTGTTGCACCGGATTGTATGCAATCTTGATAGCACTTTCATTGTCACGTAGAAGAGGTACTTTGTCCAAATGAACTCCATATTCCTTGAGAGTTTGCCTCATCCATAGCAATTGGGTGCATGCACTTGCGGCGACAACATATTCGGCTTCGGCGGTGGAGAGAGAGATGCAATTTTGTTTCTTCGAGGACCAACTTACAAGGGACCTACCAAGAAATTGGCAAGCCCCGTAAGTTGACTTCCTATCATCTTGATCACCCGCCCAATCGGAATCCGTATATCCATTGAGAGAAAATTGTGCCCCCTTTGGGTACCACAAACCAAATCTTGAGGTATGAACCAAATAACGAAAGATCCTATGAACCGCCATTAGATGGCAATCCTTAGGAGCCGCTTGATACCTTGCACACACACCTACACTCAAAACAATATCGGGCCTAGATGCACAAAGATAGAGCAAAGAACCAATCATAGAACGATAAAGCTTTTGGTCCACATCCTTACTCCCTTTTGGATTACGAGAGAGATGACACTTGACTTGCATAGGAGATGTCTTGATCTTAGCATCTTGGAAGTTAAACCTCTTGATCATATCTTGGGTATACTTGGCTTGAGAAATGAAAGTCCCACGAGCCAATTGATTGATCTCAAAGCCAAGGAAGAATTTAAGCTCACACATCATAGACATCTCGAACCTGTCAGTCATAAGCTTAGAGAACTCATTATTGAAAGCTTGGTTAGTTGAGCCAAAGATGATATCGTCCACATAGAGTTGGCATATGAAAAGCTCTCCCTTTACTCTCTTGGTGAAGAGAGTGGGGTCAATCTTCCCAACTTCGAAACCACGATCATCTAACAACTCCCTAAGGTGCTCATACCAAGCACGAGGTGCTTGTTTGAGACCATAGAGAGCCTTGTCAAGTTTGTAAACGTGGTTGGGAAAGTTGAGATTATCGAACCCCGGAGGTTGCTTAACATATACCTCCTCTTTTAGTGGACCATTCAAGAAAGCACTTTTCACATCCATTTGTTGCAATTTGAAATTATGTGAGGAAGCATAAGCAAGGAGGATACGGATGGACTCAAGGCGAGCCACGGGCGCATAGGTTTCATCAAAGTCAATGCCTTCAACTTGGGTGTAACCTTGAGCGACCAATCTTGCCTTGTTCCTAATGACAATGCCATTCTCATCTTGATTGTTCTTGAAAATCCACTTGGTGCCAATAACATTGTGGCAATCCTTGGGTTTCTCAACCAATCTCCAAACTTTGTTGCGCTCAAAGTTATTGAGCTCATCATGCATAGCTTCAACCCAATCGGAGTCCTCAAGAGCTTCATACACTTTCTTAGGCTCCACCATAGAGATATGAGCTTGATGCTCACAAAAATGAGCCAATTGCCTTCTAGTGGATCTTCTAGCTTGAACATCCTCCAAGACCTTGTCATCTTGGGCATCAATTTGCTTCAAAGCTCTTCTTATCCTTTTGATGCGACGAGCTTCGATCTCCTCATTATTGCGAGGAGGAATCACTTGATCATCTTGATCATTTGGGTCCCCATCTTGACCAACATGGCCTTGATCATCAATATCGTCATCAACAATATCTTCAATACTAGCTTCAACTTGAGAAGAGGATGAAGAGGATGATTGATCTTGGCCTTGATCTTGACTCGCATTAGTGAGAGGAGTGGGTACGACTTGCGGAGTCACTTGATCAATGAGAGGAGGGTCTTGAATATGTTCTCGGTTAGGTGTAGTAGTTGGCTCCTTGGCTTGATCTTCAAAAGTAGAGGAGGGCTCCACTTGGGTAGAGCATAGTCCTTCTCGAGTCGCCATAAGGTGTCCCTCGATGGGGCGGAAGAATCCCACACCCATCCTTCCTATGGCTTCTTGAGGCATTTCAACATCTACATTTGAAACATGAAATTGCGCCACTTGGGAGCCGTCATTTTCCTCGAACACCACACTACAAGATTCTATGACAATCCGTGAGGCTTTGTCATAGACTCTATAAGTGTGGGATTCGGTACCGTAACCAACAAAAATACCCTCAATAGTTTTGGATTGAAATTTCGACAACCTAATACCCTTGAGCAAATAAAAGCACTTACAACCGAATACACGGAAGTAGGATACGTTGGGCTTGTTGCCGGTGAGGATCTCATATGGGGTCTTGCTCAAGCCTTTGCGGATGTAGAGGCGGTTGGAGGAGTGGCATGCGGTGGATACGGCCTCGGCCCATAAATATTGGGGAGAAGAGTACTCCGCCAACATGGTCCTTGCCATATCCAAGAGAGTGCGATTCTTACTTTCGGCAACACCATTTTGTTGAGGAGTGTAAGTGGCGGAGTATTGGTGACGAATGCCTTCTTCACTAAGAAATTCATTCAATGTATAGTTCTTGAACTCCGACCCATTATCACTCCTAATAGCCATGATTTGCACATTGTGTTGACGTTGCACTTCGTTGGAGAAGTCGATGATGGTTTGTTGGGTCTCACTCTTGCACTTGAAGAAATAAACCCAAGTGTATCTTGAATAATCATCGACAATCACCAAGCAATACTTCTTGCCGCCAAGACTTGCCTCGGGCACGGCACCAAAGAGATCAACATGGAGAAGCTCCAAGATCCTCTTTGATGAGATAATAGTCTTGGCCTTGTGCACAATGTCATGCATCTTCCCTTCAACACACGACCTACAAACGCGATCCTTTGCAAAGGAAACATTTTCTTTTAGTCCAACAATAAGGCCACTTTTGTGAAGACTTTGCAAAGTTCTCATGTTGACATGGGATAGCCGGCGATGCCATAACCATCCCAAGTCCGCCTTCCCGAAAAGACACATTGCTTGAGTGTTGGTTGACTTAGAAAAGTCTACCACATACAACTCATTTTCAACATGTCCCACGTGAGCGACGTCAAGAGTCTTGCTCCTCAAAAGTACCACAATATCACCATCAAAGAAGACGTAGAACCCCATCTTACTAAGAGAGTGGACGGAAAGTAAATTGTAACCAAGGGATTCGACAAGCATGACGTTCACGATAGTGATATCGGGAGCCACCACAACCTTGCCAAACCCGGATACCTTAGACTTGGACGAGTCCCCATAAGTGACGGTTGCTTGGATGTCATTTGGTCGCAACTCCGTCACAAGTTCTTTGCTTCCGGTCATATGATTAGTGCATCCACTATCAAGAATCCATTTAGTCCCACCGGAAGCATAGTCCTGCAAGAGATCATTGACTAGAGTTAGGACCCGAGTTGGGTCCCTTCATGTTAGCAACAAGGGTCTTTGGAACCCATATAGTGTAGTCAATAAAACCCTCAATAGGACCAACATATTTAGCTTGCACAACACCATAATAATCAACATATAAGAAATTGTGTGGGTTGTTAGTTCCCGCGGAGGAGCTACGAGTAGTGTTGTCCCTCATGACAATACCACCCGAAGCACCATGTTTGTTCTTCTTCTTGTTCTTCTTCTTCTTGTTCCTTTTCTTGGCTACATAGCCAAGACCTTGCTTGCCCACTTGTTGCCTTGGAGCACTCACTTGAGGTCTAGAAATGACCGCATTAGTGCTTGGGGCAACCACTTGTGGGGTGGCAAGCACCACCTTTTCAACTTGAGTGCTTTTTCCCTTGAGCCTTGCTAGCTCATCCTTCAACCTAGCATTTTCTTCAATAATATTTGCATGATCACAAGAAGAAGTAGAAGTGCTAGGATGGTTAGATTGAGTAAGTTGAGTTTGAAGTTGTTCATGCAACTCTTTGAGGGATGAGTGTTGGCTTTCCAAAGCTTTGTGAGCAATGGTTAGCTTTTCAAACTCCTCGGTTAGTTTACCATGACCAACCCCAAACTCTACTTTATCCTTTTTAGCCTTTCTATATTTAGCAATAGCAAGATCACGTTCCTTAATGATTTTAGAGACAAGTTCATTATGAGTAGTTTCAATAGTTTCAAGTTCATCCTCTAGAGAAACTCTACCATCATGCTCTTCTTCAAGAGTCATTGAGAGAGATGCAATTTCATCCGCATCCCTTCTCTCAATCTCACCTTTCTTCTCAAGGGCCTCTTGGGCCTCTCCCAATTGCCTCATGAGATGCTCAAACTACTTCTTGGTCTCCCCTTGCATGTTAGACATAAAACGGTCCAAGGAGGCTCTTTCCTCTTCTTCTCTAAGACAAGCAATATGTTCTAGTTCACTAGGGGTCTTAGAGTTAGGAGAAGATGATACCTCCGTGGCCTTAGCCATGAAGCACTTGGCATCGCGTTGAGGAAGATTTTCATTGGGGGATTCAAAGAGAGATGACGAAGATGGAGTGGAAGCAATAGCTAGAGAGGCCACTTCACTTGTGGTTTCTTCTTCTTCATCACTCCCGGAATCATACTCCTCTTGAGTCAAGAGCACAAACTTGGTAGGAGTCTTCTTGTTGAAAGGTTTCTTCTTGAAATGAGGTTTCTTGTATTCAACCTTGGACTTGTCCTTGCGGATGAGCTTGCCGCTATGGTTCTCTCTATTCTCATAGGGGCACTCCGCAATGAAATGGTACTTGTCTTGGCAATTGAAGCAAGATCTCACTTTTTGAGCCCCATCATTACCATAACGAGACTTGGTCTTCTCCTCAACAAACTTCTTGCCTTTTGGGGGATTGTTCCAAAACTTTTGCACGGTGAGAGCTATTAGATCCTT